>JASGXE010004021.1:0-25577 GCA_030068105.1 Sinentomon sp. SZTP_YWyxl | reverse complement strand
TATTTAAAATTAAAAAATTAGGCGAAACCTCTTTCAAAGTTCATGCTTCTACTAAGTTTAAAATTTAATGTTATGGTTGTAAAATGGCGGTAAGAGAAATGTGCAGTGCCTGCAGTCCTCAATTTCAAAATGATGCATGTTTTGTTGCGTGAAGTTTTAATTTTTGCCAAGACCAGTTGTTGAAAATACCACACGATCTGTCTCCCAACTCAATTTCAGTCTTACAAACCGCACCTGTCCCAAGAAAATAGTCGTTTAGGTTTGGTAATTTTTCAAAGAATATCTGACAATTATTTTTGACAGCTGAATTGTTGGAAGGCCATAAAAAGTTATCCTGGAATTCTTGGAAATAAAATACCCAATTCCCAATTCGGACGCATATGTCATTTCAGGATTTCGGATTTGCTTATCAAGATTACAGATTCCGTTTTTTGCTTTTTGAATGGTATTTTGCTAACCATTTGCCGAACAAGCTGGCAGAGTGTTGGGATGATGCAAAACAGGGCACAACTTCAAGTGCAGCGTACCCACAAAACAGGTTGTGGTTTGCTCATTCTAACTACGAGTATTGCCATGGTTCTTGTTAAAGTTTAACCTGTTACGGGACCGGTGACTGGGGCAGAACGAACTGAGGCAGAAGTGGACTGAGGCAGAATTTTTGCTTTTTTGGAGGCTGATTTTTTTAATTTCTGCGGGTTAGGTTGGGTCAGGTTAGGTTCGGTTAAGTTTGGACAGGTGTAAGCTACCACCTCCATGCAAAAACTCCCTCAAAAACTCCCTCCTTTGTCCAATTCTACCTCAGTCCAATTCTGTCTCAGTCCACTTCTGCCTCAGTCCGTTCTATCCCAGTCCCCCGATCCCCTGTTACACAGCTTTCTATGTAATTGGGGATGGCAACAGAGAGATCTCGAAGACAAGATTCGCACAAATGAAAACAGACAATCTCTCGTAAATCCGACCGGCCTTCTCAAAAAGATACTTGGTACCTATTGCCTTCCATCAAGAGCGGCTCGCCCATGACCCTTATGCTCTTCGTTCCAATTTCGATCCAATTTTCAATTAGCTGATAACATCAAAGTGTCCAACATCCGCGAAAGAGTATCGTCCCCGCTTTAAAACTTCCGCGATTAGCTGGATGCCGAAAGTATAGAAAAGATAGATCATGGCGGCCATACAGGGTGTCCCGTAAAGGCTACTCCACAAAAATAATACCCGGCTGTTGCTGATGGCAAAACAAATCGAAATTAAAACAAATCGACTTTGGGAGGCATTATTCGTACAAGATGATGGGGTAGGATCCCATTTTTCCACTGATTAAGTTCGCATTTGTATGGTCCTATAGGGAATCTACTCTGAAATTTCGGGGTTGATTCACGGGACACACTGTATATCCGACAAGTCGGACCCAAGCCTATCGGTCTCCTTTCTCAAGCTCCTTGGCCCCCACCTCGCCCTTAACCCAAAGCATCATAAATCCCGCATCCTACAAGCAACAACAGTCACAAAATACTCCAACAACTTTTATAGGTCTGAAGAAGCTTGTTTTTTCGTCTGCATGCTTCTGTCGACAGAATTCATCCCCAAAGTGCTGCTCGACGCCAATGAATTTCCGAATAAAAGTATCCGCGATTTTTTATGCTTCGAAATCGCATAAACTTTTGCGAAATTGGAAAATATCGGTTTTGACACATTTCAATTTTTAATTTCCCAGGGTTATCCGGGCCGGAAACCCCCAGAGCGCAATGCTCACAGTTGCAGGAAAAGTTAGGGCGGAATCAATTGGCCAAAGCAACTGTGAATATAATTGTAGATGTAGGTGTGGCGCCAATTGCTCTATCGGATGCATGTAACATCCCGATTCTGCTTATCTTTATTCAAAATGTGATTAGAAATTTTAGAAAAACACCTACGAAGTAGAGGTTGACTTCCTTATTTCGGCCAATTTCAAGAGATTGGCGAAAGGGTGGCATATTGTTGTCCCCATCCCCATTGTCTCCATTGTCTCCACTGTCCCCATAGACCTGAAACGTGACTTTGATTTTTTGTCTAGCGTATTCTACTTTGAGTAAGTGAATAAAAGGATGACTCTATTTGATGGGATTTGATGGGATTTCCCCTTGTCACATACGAAAAAATTACAATGAAAGTTAAAGAGATCATTTCGCAAAAAAATATATCAACGGACTTTTTTATCAACAGCCAATAATTGATATATCGAACAACGATAGTCGATCAGTACAGATTACAAGACTTGCAATTGGACCATCACGCTGAGAATTATGATGTCACATATCCCTCACGCAGATAGCGAGGAGTCTATACGTGTAGATATGAGGACCCCTAAAGTGAAAAAACGCTGAGAGTCTGCAACGCGTAAAAATATCGGCACTGCGGTGATATCGGAGGTTCCAGGATCTATAAGGAGGGAGTGAATTCCACTCGCCAGGCATTTCACCGAAAGGAGGATTTTCCAAAGTACTAGTTTGGCCTTGCAGGCCAAACTAATACTTTGGATTAGGTTCCACTAAAACAGCCTTTCGGCAGTACTTTGCCGGAATGGGCAGATATAGTTGCACCTTCACAGGACTGTAAACAGTTCATCGATGTTTTGTTTATCAGAAAATCAGGCACCGTGAATGATGCAAAAATTATTTCAAATTCATTCCAAACGTAGTTACCACCACCAAATTGCAATGATTTGTTGTCAATTTGAATTATTGATTTAAAACTAGGAACGCGTGAAAGTAAACTTTGCGCGTAGTAGGCGAGCTTGTTGTTTTAAGCGTGTGGAGTTTAACCGTCCCTAAAAGCCCGGATTTTATACCTTCTCGGACCATCGTGACATAATCCGTGCACAAACTAATGTGTGAATAACCCTTTCTGAGCCTTCAGCCTGATCAATGATCGCCATCAGCGAAACAGGTTCGTCAAAATTTTCAATGCCAAAATGTTGAACTCAACTTTTCAAAAAAAAAAAAAAAAAAAAAATTTCCAACTTTCCAAGAAAGATGAAGGAAGATCAATGTTCGTGCACATGACGGTTCCCAATCTTGTTCGGTTGTTTCTCCGTTAGATAGGCGATCCAATCTTCAGGCGATCCAGATTGCCTTTTGAAAAAGAAAGAGAATGCCTTGCACTTTCATTTATTGGCATTATGGCACCGGTAGCCGATGGATTCCAGTTTCAGTGCTGTTTCCAAAAACGGAGAAAGTTGCTTAATGTCTCCAAAAATAAACAAATATTCCCCCAAATGAATGGATTGACTCATGAAAGCGTCTGGAGATTAATTCAGGAAATTACACCGAAAATCATGCTTCATCAAACAGAATAAAGAAAATTGGTTCCGTCTTTTTTGGAATTCCTATTGCACTGCGCATTAAAAGGCAAAACATTTCGACTGAACATGAACTCCGAGGTTGGGTGCATAGTTGACTATCAAGCGAAAAGCAACTTGCTTCTTCTTTCGTTAGCTTCAATAACCGTACTGTGCCACTTCTACCGCAGCCCAAAACAAAACAAACTTTTCGATGGGGGGCATATCCCGCCAGACTCCAAAAATTAAATGTTCGTCTAATATGTTGTCCCAATCTTCGAGTTTTCCTTTTTCAAGAACGCTGAGACATCTCCTGATGATATATTCCGCTTTCAATGTCGTCACATACCAAATTTTTCTTTCAACGTCTCGATTCTCAAACGAAAACAAGCAAGTGTCCATTGTCATTGTTTTCATTGCTATTACTTCTGTTCTCATTTTCCCCTTTCATTTTCTTTAAATTTGTGCAAATCACGACCCACTGCCGTTGTTCTTCTCCTTGCGTACATATATCTTTTTTTATGAAAGTCGCTGCAATATCATAAATAGTATTGATTTCCAAACCAGGTGATCCAGTTAAATGCTTTTAAATTTCATTCTCTTGAACTCCAATGTCTTTAATTGCAAATCTTGAACATGTAAAAAAACAATTTTCGTGCCTGTCAATTCCTACCACGAAAAATTCTCGAGAAGAGTGATAGAAAGGAAATCCCATGATGTGACACACATACCAAAAAAAACCTCAAAAGACACGGATGTGTGATGTGTGGTTGCGGAACCTTTAATCCCAATCCAGGATGTGGTAAACATTATCAAAGTAATCACACATTTCCTTCTGTTAACACTACAGAGCTTGTCCATAAACTTGAGGGAGACTGGACTGCCCCTGTGCTGAAATTCATATAGCCAAACCAAATACCTTTAAATTTGAAAACATCTTTCATTGATTTTCGACAAAGTTATCGGCCCTTTCATAAAAACAAAAGGTAGCGAGCAAAGGACTAACATTCACAGTTTCTTGCCTTGCTTTCGCATCGGCCCTCATAAGTCATAAATGATGTAGTTCAGGCCACCAAAGATCAGCAGCATTCAAAGTTAAAAAGGATCTACCTATTCCAAAAGAAATTGACCATGACTATTGAACCCCGAACCAATATGCTCTATAGTCGTTTTGATTTTCGACCTAAAAACAACAACCCCTTCGACAAGCTTGAAAAGCACCGGCAGGTGCTTTTCAAGCTGATCTCTTGAGAAATCCCAGCTAATTTGGTTAAAATTGGATGCTACATTAAGTTGGAAATCGGTTTTTTGTTTTTCGGGGTTCGCACACCAATTACACTCGAAGGGGTCGGCGAAAATTCCCATTTTCGTACTCATCCAAGACATTTGCCGGATACCGGTAAAATTGGACGCTGCAAATCACTTTTTTGTTTCGGGGGGTTCGCACCCAATTTACACTCAAAAGAGGTTGAGCGAAAAGTCCCACCTTCGTACTCATCCAAGACATTCGCCGGATACTTCTTATGCCAATTTTGGTTAAAATTGCGTTCCGCTGCAATTCACTTTTTTGTTTCGGGGGGATCGCACGCCATTTACACTCAAAGCGGTCGAGCGAAAATTTCGATCTTCGTACTCAGCCAAGACATTTGCCGGATACTACCTCATGCCAATTTTGGAAAAATTGCGTTCTGCCGCCTATTCACTTTTTTTGTTTCGGGGGGTTCGCACCCCATTTACACTCAAAGAGGTTGAGCGAAAATTTCCATCTTCGTACCAACGTGATTCTAATACTTATAAGTGCCGTAACTCTCATTGCCCATCCCCGCCCATCAATCGCCAATTTTCGCTCTTTTCCTTTCTCTGCCGTCGCGCCAAGAGGCCGGTTTTCCTGGCTGTGGTTGATTTCTGCGTCGCTGTGCATCGGCAACGAACTGTTTAATTTCTCTGGAACCAAATGACGGATTTTGATTAAATTTTTTGTGTTGGAAAGCTGAAAATTACACCTTTCAGGACTATAAAATTATCCCGAACTTTTCACGGGCAAAACTTGAAAGTCATGTGGGGAAAAAATATGTTCAAATTTTGATTTGATAAAATTTTGCGTTCTTGCCTAATACTTTCAATGATTGCGCGATTTTTTCCGTTATAACATGGTTTTGGTCTGCGGAAGAGTTGTAGAGGAAGCCCTCAGCTATCCACAGACACCAAAATCATTGCATTTGAACACCATTTGACTCTTTTTTTTTTGGGGAGAACGCGACGCGGAAGAATTCATTTTATTTTTTGCACAAGAATAAGCGGGGATGAGGCCGCGTCTCCCTTGGAGGCCGCGATTTTCCCGTGGTAACATGGTTTCGAGCTGTGGAAGAGTTATAGAGGAAGCTTTTAGCTTTCCAAAAATACCAAAATCATTGAATTAGAACATCATTTGACCATTTTATGGAGAAGAAACACGACGTGGAAGCATTTTTTGTTTTCGATGCAACGAAAAAATAATGCTACCATGTCGCGTTTTTTATTCATAAAATGATGATCAAATTCAATGATTTTGGTATTTTTGGAAAGCTGAAAGCTTCCTCTACAACTCTTCCGCAGGTCAAAACCATGTTACAGCGGAAAAAATCGCGCAATCTTTGAAAATGTGAGGGAGGAACCCGGAATTTTAGCACATCTTAACTTGGACACTTTTGTATATCTCCAATATTTCAGCTTTTACCAGCGAAAAATTCGGGGCTGTTATATACGTCCAAAATCGCACATTTTTCTGCTTTCCAGCACAAAAAATCTGTCAAAATCCGTGAAACGGTTCCAGAGAAATTTAACATTCCGTGGGTGACAACCCGCGACCGCCGTATAGTCGCAATGCATTTTACTTGTCGCAGTAGGCCACCGAGCGACATTCGCGCCTCTTGCGGACAAATAAAAACTGGCGACACCCAAAGCGACGAATTACGCCACTTATTGAGTATTAAAATCACGTTGTTCGTACTCAGCCAAGATATCTGCCGGATACTTCATAATGCCAATTTTGGTTTTTAGCCAATTTTGGCCAAGGCCAACGTTTATGTTTCGGGGGTGGGGGTTCGCACCCCATTAACACTCGAAGGGCTTGACAAAAATTCCCATCTTCGTACCAAGACTAGACATTTACCGGATTTTGCTGTGTGCCAAGTTTGGTTAAAATTAGACGCTGCGTTCCGGTGCAAATCAATTTTTTGTTTCGGGGGGTTCGCACCCATTTATAGTCGAAGGGGTTAAACGAAAATTCCAATCTCCGAATTGAGCCATAAGATATTTTCCGGACACTACTTCCTGTCATATTTGGTGAAAATTGGACGTTGCGTACCGCTGCAAATAACGTTTTTCTTTCGGGGGTTCGCACTCCATTTGCAGTCTAAGGGGTTGAACGGAAATGCCCAGCTTCGAACTCATTCAAGACATTCGCCGGACACTATTTCTTGCCAAATTAGGTCAAAATTGGACTTTGCGTGCCGCAGCAAATAACGTTTTTCTTTCGGGGGGTTCGCACCCCATTTACAGTCGAAGGGGTTGAACGAAAAAGCCCATCTTCGAACTTATCCAAGACATTCTCCGCACGCTACTTCCTGCTAAATTTGTTTAAAATTGGACGTTGCGTGCCGCTGAAAATAACGTTTTTCTTTCGGGGGGTTCGCACCCCATTTACAGTCGAAGGGGTTGAACGAAAATGCCCATCTTCGAACTCGTCCAAGACACTCGCTGCACACTACTTTCTGCCAAATTTGGTCAAAATTGGACGTTGAGTTCCGCTGCAAATAATGTTTTTCTTTCGGGGGGTTCGCACCCCATTTACAGTCGAAGGGGTTTAACGAAAATGCCCATCTTCGAACTCATCCAAGACATTCGCCGGACACTATTTCTTGCCAAATTTGGTCAAAATTGGACGTTGCGTGCCGCCGCAAATAAAGTTTTTCTTTCGGGGGGTTCGCACCCCATTTACAGTCGAAGGGGTTGAACGAAAATACCCATCTTCGAACTCATCCAAGACATTCGCCGGGCACTACTTCCTGCCAAATTTGGTTAAGATTGGACGTTGCGTTCGGCTGCAATCGTGTACACAATGAATGCAGAAGCTACCAGTAAAGGGCTTGCAAGCTCGCCTAAAAAACGCCAGACTGCAATAGCGGGAAACGGAGAAAAAGATTTGATTGCGTACCATTGTACGATATGTACAAGGCGTCAACAATTACATGCGTTGTGATCTGTCATCAATGCAGTGGGAAAGAAATTCGAAAACAGCATCACAACACTGTGCGACAACAATGCTATGTGGTGAAAGGCCAAAAGCTACGAACCTCTCTAATAATTTTGAGATCAACTCTTGAAACAGATCGCAGCAAGGAACTACAGCTCATTCCACTTGAAGATATGAGCTGAGAATGCTTCGCAGAATTCCATTTAAATACACAGAAAAACTCTAATTTCTATATGCCGAGAATGAAGTTTTCGACCGAGTTTTCATCGTTGAAAGCCGAGTTTTCATTGTTGTAAGAAATCTGAATTCAGTTTGAGCACACTTGGGAGCATTCTTAGCTCATATCTTCAGGTGGAATGAGGAGTACCTTCCCATGCACCTACCAGTACGGAGTATTATGCTTTAGCTAAAAGTATTTTTTGATTTCTGTACTTTTTCAACGGGATTTTATAAATCAGGCTTCTGGATTTGTTGTCTGATAAGCTCTCTCTAACAATGGGTTTTAAATGGATGCCCACACTTAAGAAAACTTTAATTTCTAAACCATGGAAGTTCCCATTGAGATTTCAGAAATATTGCGCTGGACACAAGAGACAGTATTTGCAAGATTGTAAAATCCCGTCACAAAAAGTAGTTGCTTGAAAACCTGGATAGGAAATCTTCGTCGTCACTATACCGGACACGAAACTAAAGTGATGCCTTGCCTTCGCATAAAAAGTGATAGCCGTGCTAAATTAAAATTCGATAGCTGAACTCAAAATCGATCTCAGCTCTTTTGCAGCTGCCGCTTCTCGGTGAAACTTGAGTAGCACTAAGCGCTAAAATGAGAAATGGAGCAGAGATCCGCTATTACAAAGCAATAAAGACGTTGTTAATGTTAAGTTGATGCTGGAAAGGCGTAAAAAGGTACGGAAGCAGTGTCGAGAGTCGCTTCTTTTTCAAAGGAAAGGTGTGCATTTAGACAGAATAAGATACCTATTAACTGCTTGAAATTTTCAATCGCTTTTCAGGCCCACGTGCGCCATTGTTTCGCAGACTTCTAACCTGAAATTTTCAATTGGTTTTCAGACCCACCTGCGCCATTGTTACGCAAACTTCTAAAGAATGTATTAGAAGCGATGACGCGCGCCATATGGAATGAAAAAGTTTTCATTTCCTCTTTTTTCCTCTTTTGTTGTTTAATAACGGCAGAAAGTGACGTAATGCAGGAACATGAACCCCATTTGCACCAGACAACCAATAAAGTAATATTTAAAATCATTTTAACTCATTTGAACAAAATTTAACATATTCACAACGTTAAACAAACGCTACACAAACATTAACATTGGCCTCATTAAAAAATCATTAAACCCGTCAAAATCATTGAAAAATAAGTAAAAATCATTAAAAAAATAAAAATCATTAAAAAGGTCATTAAAAATTAAGAATTTCTAAAACTCATTGAATGAAGTAGGGTATAGGCACATCCATGCCAAATGGCCGCAGCACAAGTGATGAAAACGATGCCTGTACCTAATTGCTTTCCCCTTCTTTTTCCGAATACCCAACAGAAACACCGCTATGGCTGCTCCTGCAGATCTCACCGATTCGCAACGAAAGGGAGGTGGTTGTGTTGTTTCTGTTAACATTCAGGGATATCACCGCCTTGAAGCAACCGATAGAATCGGACGACCCAAAAGGTTGGTGGCAATCACGATGATTTATGTGTGCCCGGTTTTTCCAACTGTGTTGACTTTTTAACCCTGGATTACCTCCTTAACCCTAGGTTATACCCGGTCCTTCCAAAGTGTTAACTTTTTAATCCTGGGTTAAACCCTTAACCCAAATTAAAGCATACGATTTTAATATTGTTCATCAAATCTCGGCTTGAGGGTTCAACCCAGGGTTAGAAAGTTAACTCAAGTTGGAAGAACCGGGGATGAGTATTTTGTTTTGTTCTTTAATTCCCTAACTCGCGTTTAACAAACTCGAGTTCAACTCCGAGTTAACTGAAGCTGGAAGAACCGGGCAGTAAGCATATGATTTGACATTACGAAACTCGGGTTTAGGTTTTCCCCACGGTTAAAAAGAAACTCTAGTTGGAAGAACCGCCGTTAATTTAGCCTACAACAGACAATCCTCATTCCTCGTTTGAAGATACTAACTGAGCATCCTGTCAAGTGTGCTTAGGCGGAAAACGGAATTCATACAACAATGCGAAAAAAAAGGTTGGAAACTGCCGATTCAACACAGCAATCAAAATTACTAGTGAAGCCCGTCAGCCTTTCGGCTGACCAATACAAAGCAATGCATGAAGGCCAGGATGCTCCACAGTCGATGCCCGCGTCAGCCTGTTTTCTGCCTCTGGCGCAAAAACAAAACATGAAGCTCAGCATGCACGATATTGTGACGTTCTCGGCCAGAAGAAGTTGCGCAGCCCTGCAGCTCTTAGAACAGGTGGGCTGGTGCGAAGGACTGGATGCATGCTGTCTGCCTCAGCAAAGCATATTTTTTTTTCCAATCCACTTCCGCGGACCAGGAGCTCGAAACAGCCAATCACGTCGTCTCAAATTGCGACGTCATCAATTTTGGGATTTTTGCATTGCCACCGCTTTTTGCCATTTGGCATGTTTGCCACCGCTTCGCAACTCTTTCAGGGTCACAATGGGGTTAGGTTAGGTCAGGTTAGGTTAGGTTAGGTCAGGTTAGGTTTGGTTAAGGTAGGTTTTGAAATTTGGATGTTGAAATTGGCTGGAATTCCCAACAGCCAATCAGAGGCGCGCCTGCGGAAGTGGATTGGAAAAAAAAATGTGCCTCAGCAAAGAGCCAGAAGCCTGATCTGCTGCAGCAAGAAAAAGCAGGAGGGGAGGGTGATTGCTGCTTGTGATCGGCTTGGGTCATTCCCTCCCAAAGTCCACAGTTTCATCGCGCTGGTGAGGTGCGGCGCCCCACAATGAGCAACAGCTCAACAATGATGCGGCACCTCTATTGTTGCACATTGTTTCAACAATGCGACGCAACAATGATGACAACGCGGCAACAGTGATGAGCAACAATGCATCATGCAGCCCAACAATGTGTAATGCTGCTCAACATTGACGGAACACTCATTTCATGAAACGTCTTTTTGTTGGAAGCACTGTTGGGAGGCTGGGACACGGGACACGGTACCGCACCACAACCCCTCTTCTGCCCAGGCGAATTCATGTGTTCGCTGCTTGCTGCTCGAGAGCTTCTGCTGCTGTTCGAAACACGGGTTGGTTTGCTGTCATTGGATGTTGCGGCAAAGCGAGCGGGAAAAGAGATTCAACACCAAATGAATCAGGTCAGACTGTGCGATTGCAGCAATTCTGAAGAAACGCAGCGTCTTGCGCCGCCTTTGGCGTGTAAACTTCCTGTGATGACGGAATGCTTTCAAAGCATGCGTTTTGAACATTAATTAGTGCCGATTTCGCTGCTCATTTGGACGGAGGGGAATAAAGCTGTCTCGGTTTGTATCTTTAATAAATGGAATGAACTATAATCTTCAGGGTGATTCAAGAGTAACTTTAGCGGCATGAGAAACTTGGATCATCAAATCGAAAGTCGATTGATTGTTGCACTGCACAGTCGTTGCTGGTTTGCTACAATCCACTATCGCACTTCACAGCTTCAGATAAATGACATTTTGAAAGCGCAGCTCCGATGACACTTGTCGCAAAGTCCAAAGTTTCTCTTGAATGAACCTGCTGCAGTTGTTCGGTGTGTGTAAGGGCCTTTGTTCGATTGCAGTAGATCTTGAGCTCATAGGCATATTTGTGAGAATAAACACTCCGCACTCGCTGTCATGATGCTTTGTTCTCGCTTGACGGATCCCGTTGGATATCAGCAAATATTTGCTCAAAACTTATTTTAAGCCGCGTCAGAATTGACAGATTTTTGCATCAAACGTTTTCAAATCGTCTGCCCAAAGAATTGTCACTTATTGTGACAATCTCTACTAGAGATCCTAGAGTTGCTAGACTAGAGTTGACTAGATCTAGACTAGATTAGATACTAGAGTTCTTTTCTAGAGTTGCTATAGAAAAGTAGCAACAATTTTCAAAAAGCATCGAAAATGTGTTCACCATATCCCATTTTTTAAGTGACAATTTGTTTCGGACAGACGAAATCTGATGCAAAAAATCTGTCCATTCTGACACGTTTTTCACGAATAAATTTCCTGTTTTTGGTCGCAAAGCCAAAATACGCCTCACAATTTAATACGACTAATATTTACTGCTATAAAATTAAGTGCCGTGGAAGATGGCAAGGAAGGAATGCGTGTTTTACGAATAATTCTCACAATGTTACTGTTTCGTTGAAGTCAACCACCCAAGCGCATTTCAGCGAGTGACACTTGTCAGGAACATCCCACGCGTGCGGTAAAATATTCTGCATAGGACGTCCTCCACATGACGCAACACGCAAATTAAATTACAAACACATTCTCGCGAATGTTTTTCTATTTTTAATTCGGCAAAATGGCGAATTTCAGGGTAGGAAAAAAGAAAAATATATATTTCTGTGGCATGGCATGGTGTCCGTTGCGATGGGAAATGAATTTGGGATTATGAAACCAATTAAGCTGCTTTGTAAAGGGGGGTCATCTCCCGTATATCCGACAAGCGTCTGCCTTCTATTTTTAATAAGCCAGATCTCTTCTTCTGACGTGAAACTGCAAATTCTCTCGTCCACATCTGTCAAGAGCAGGCGCGCGCTCAAAGCAGAATGAAACATATTTTTCGCGCCAGCCATTTTATCACGAAATAGCAGTTTCAGATGAGCCTACAGGGTGACTGATAAATGTGTAAAAATTGATTAGACATTTAAATACAATCATTGTTCTGTTGTGACCATTTTCAATTTATGTTTTTTCTTTTATCTTCAGTTTGTGGAGCCAGATGTTGAATTTTAGTGGTATTTTTCAAGGCAAGGAAGACTTGTTTAGCCAGCCTCACTTTCACTGATCTCGCCAGTGAATACAGAAGCAATATGTGTCTAACCTTACAAGACTGTACCGCTTTGCCCCACAATATCCAATCAATGTTTTCCAGTGCACTCACGACAGAAGCATTTGAACATGAAGTTTTCTGTTGATTCAAAGCTTTTTGTTTTAAGCATAAGCTTACGATTGAGCATAATCGTATGTGCCAGTTTGACGCGTTCACGCATGTCAACGGCTTTGCGACGCCTGCGGCAGAATCCAGAATTAATGACTGAGAACAAACTTACATGTGTTCGAAGAATTTTGGAAAGCAGTGTACACCACAAAGGAGTCACATTGTACAGGTAAAGAAAAATAACTGTCGGGAACACTGTTTTCATCATTTGACTGTGGCCCCCGTTATCCGAGCAGAAATAAAAGTGCCCCACTGCAACAAAGGTTAAAAAAAATGGAAAACTTTAATTTCTGCGGAGTTGAGTTTTTGTAAAGCTACATTGTTGCTCCATTTGATTACATGTATACCTGAGAGTTAATTTTGCTTTGCCGTACATGCTGACAAAAATGTTTACTTCATCCGCATGTTGCTTTAATTGTGCTTGCGCTAATAACTGTCTGCTAATCAATCGGTGTTCTTATAAATCTCTATCTTATCTTCAGCCGTTTTCTTTCCAGCCGGGTTGAGCAAGTTCGCAAAGTTGGCAAGGTCGGTGACCAGGAGTCGATCAGTTCTCGTTTCTCAGTTCTCGTCCCATGTCGCCAACATGAAAGAGAATACGAAGCAATCGAATCTTGCACACGTGAGTTTTACTATGAAAAACGGTTTTTTTTATTCTGTACATGAGGGAAGGTGTTGCTCGAATCCCCGCAAGGACTTTGAATCTCACGATCGGTTTCACCCCCTGAATATCATGGACATTCACAACATTTCCATCACATTTTTCGCATTTCCGTAGCAATTTTTCCACAGCATTTCTACGAGTATCGCATCATTTCCATCGTATTTTAATAAACCGCAATTGATATCTTCGGATATTTCCTCTGAAATAAGGAAAGCTAAAGCAACTCGTATATCTTGATTGTCCAATTTCATTCACTTTGGACAAACGTTATTCCTTTTTCGTGAGGACAGTTTATTGCAACCTTGAAAATAACTTATCGTGCTTCTAATGTCCATACACGATTGTGGATAGCATTTGAAACCTGAAACCAGGATTAAGGCAAGGTGGTGATATCCATCAAGACAAAATCTTTTTAGCGCAATATGTTTCTTAGTTTTTCCTTCACGATGACGTTACTTGAGACAATACCATGCTCGCCAAAACTCCTCGAATAAAGGTGTTCATAATGGACTCGTATGACATTGATTCCAAACGTCGCATGAACATCTGACATTTACGTCTGCCCCGAAACTGGACCAAGCACGATTGAAATTAAATTGCCCGGGTTTTCCAGGCCAGTGGAATTTCTCCTCTGTTCGAAGGCTTACGGCAGGAAGGGTAACTAGCTTAAGAACGCGCGTGCAGGTGCTGTGTTGAATAAATGTCTACCTGGACAGATGCCATGCGATGCGTGGAGGAATGCCACAGCTATCTGTAGTTCTATTTTCCTTTTTAATGGATTGATAGATAAAAACACATGCTAATAGGAATTCCATTTCACAGGAAAAAGACTTCGAGATCATGAAGACAGAACACTTCACCTTTATGTTGAAGTTTGCATGTGCTACATGCAACAGTTTACAGAGTTTCATGCGAAGAGCTTTGATGAAGAGCATCCATGGGTGTTGAGCATACCTTCCCAGCTGCAAGGTTCCTGTAGGAAATTGCTCGACAGAGTTTCATGCGAAGAGCTTTGATGAAGAGCATCCATGGGTGTCGAGCATACCTTCCCAGCTGCAAGGTTCCTGTAGGAAATTGCTCGATAGAGTTTCATGCGAAGAGCTTTGATGAAGAGCATCCATGGGTGTCGAGCATACCTTCCCAGCTGCAAGGTTCCTGTAGGAAATTGCTCGACAGAGTTTCATGCGAAGAGCTTTGATGAAGAGCATCCATGGGTGTCGAGCATACCTTCCCAGCTGCAAGGTTCCTGTAGGAAATTGCTCGATAGAGTTTCATGCGAAGAGCTTTGATGAAGAGCATCCATGGGTGTCGAGCATACCTTCCCAGCTGCAAGGTTCCTGTAGGAAATTGCTCGACAGAGTTTCATGCGAAGAGCTTTGATGAAGAGCATCCATGGGTGTCGAGCATACCTTCCCAGCTGCAAGGTTCCTGTAGGAAATTGCTCGACTGAGTTTCATGCGAAGAGCTTTGATGAAGAGCATCCATGGGTGTCGAGCATACCTTCCCAGCTGCAAGGTTCCTGTAGGAAATTGCTCCAGATCGTCTACCGTCAGTGCAATAAAACACTGAAGATATTACGAACACAGACACCTGCGATTCTGCTTTACGAATAAATTGACTTTTCACATTCTCAGTTCATCGCTGCACAGTCCGCCTTGGTATAGTGCAGAGATGGCGGATCACGACATCACAGAATAATACTCCCCGAATTCCAATCTTGAACGTTGGCTCTACTCTGCACTTCCAATCTCTGCGCACCCAATAATTATTGATCTCTGGGCTTCAAAAACGGACTTCCCCACTGCATGTCTTGCGACAATCTTCACGCGTTTTTCGGCTTAGGTGACCTACAAAACATGAAGAAAAATCAGACTTGGCGGCAGTTCAGAAAAACCATCATCTGAGCCAACAACAAAACCTTAAGGAATATGCAAAGCAGCACGAAAACCTGACAGGATTCTACCGTATATTGAATAATAATTGAACTACGAGTATAATGATGAAAAATAACAACAAGAAGTAAATAGGATCCAAAGATGTGTGCTTTCTTTACAGACACACCAGGTTTGCTGTGGCCCAGCAATACAAAACACGCTCAATGCTACGTAATTTTCATTTACAAATCACTGTAGCCGGTTGAAAAATACGAGTAAATAGAAATCAATGCTGCATTTTTGCGGCGATATAGTTGACTGTGGTGAACTTCTATTTAAAAATCCTTCTGTACAATCAAATCAAGAAACGATCTGTAAAACTAGTCAACGCAAAATACGACCTGTTTTATCTTGTCACCTGACCTATTTTCAGCTGATGAATCTGAACGCCGAAGTGTTGCCTCAGTATCGTCAAGAAGCTCCGAAGACCCCGTTGCACATTCTTCTGCACTACTGTGCCTTCAAGGCAATCTGGGACTGGGTCATCCTCTGCCTGACTTTTTACACCGCTATCATGGTCCCCTACAACGTTGCCTTCAAGAACAAGACTTCAGAGGATGTTAGCCTGCTCGTGGTCGACTCTATTGTTGACGTGATCTTCTTCATTGACATTGTCCTCAATTTTCACACGACCTTTGTTGGGCCTGGTGGCGAGGTGGTCAGCGACCCCAAGATCATCAGGAAGAACTATCTAAAGTCTTGGTTCCTTATTGATCTCTTATCGTGCCTCCCCTACGATGTCTTTAATGCCTTCGACCAAGATGACGAGGTCAGTGTATTATAAAATTCAATTCAAGTTTGTCCGCCAACACAAGGAATCGTGTCTTATCGGCCGTGTTCTACATTGCAACTCACACCCAGGTTTAAATCAATAGCCAGTTCAACAGACGGATGCACCTTTCGCAACAATTGATTAGAAATAAGCGTTGTATATACATATAGGATTGAAATTTTCGGAACACAAATCTATCTTTGAATTGGTTATTGAGTTGAACCTGAGGTTGAATTGCAATGAGGAATACGGGTGTTTTCTTCACTCTTTCAGAAAATTTGAAGCAATTTCTTGGAAAATCTTTTGCTGGAGCACACTTTAACTCAGGGGCTGTACTCTGTGAGCTAGTGAGCTGTGCTCACTAGCTTCTCTGTAGCTGAGAATATATTTCAAGACAGATTTCAATATTCCAGTTTCTGTAGCTTTTGTCGCACACCTGTTCAATTTGAACAAATTCCAAATTCTTAGTTTCGAAATTTCAACCTTAATTATGTTGATTGAAACCAAAACATTTAAGTGTTCATTCTATTTTTTGATGAAGTGAATTGACTGAAAGATGTTGGGGAGTTCAAGATCCTTAGTGGAGGTGTCAATAGCAGACAAAGGGCTAGTCTTTCGGTCAATTTACCTGTCTCAGGAGATAAGTAGGCACATGAGTCAGACGCAGGGACTATTCTTAAGTCTAAGTTATCAATTTGCAACTGGAATAGATAAGCCGAAACGTGGCCAAACATGCGCATAAGGCAGTGCGCGAATGGGTATGAGTTGCATAACTGCACTCCAACAGGCAAAATCAGTGAAAATGAGGGTATCTTTTTCTCTAAGCCCATAGCCACATGCCGTATTGTCAGTCATAATGCCGTGAATTAAACACATTTTCCCTTGACGGACTTCTGCATGGCGTATCCTAATTTTTATTTTTGATCATTTTTCACCCCACGAAAGTTTCTTTCTTTTGGGCGCATCTGGCGGTGAAGACGTGAATGAATTGTCATTCGCTTAAGCTGTGTGTTATTTTGACCCAATTCACTGCACACTCCTTTCAAAGAGCCTGCATCATAATTGACAATCTACAAATTACGCTGATATACTCCTCATTCCACTTGAAGATATGAGCTAAGAATGCTCTTAAGTATGCTTACAGTGAAATCAGAATTCCTTCAACATTGAAAACTCGGTCGAACACTGCAGACTCAGCACAGAAATTAATTTTTTTTCTGTATATTTGAATGGAAGAATGTGAAGCATTCTCAGTTTATATCTTCAAATGGAACAATGAGTATGATTTAATCTCAGCTTTTTCCATAGCTGCCAACCACCTCAAAACAATGGGGGGAAGGAGCCTAATTCGGCGACCGTAATCACCTCCACACTTTCTAAAGATGAAACATGCACGCCAAAACAAATCTCGCGCTTTACGTGTTTCGGAATTTCATTCAAGGCAAAAGACATGATTGTGTGACTTTTTGCCCCTGTCGTTTTTCAAAAGCTGCAACACACATCAGCACGAATGATGCCTTTTGCATATGTTGTAATTTAGTTAGGCGTAAACAAAAGACGGCCAATTCCGGCACCAAACAACGAAAGAAAACAAATAGCAAACAAGAAGGCCGGAGACAGCAATGCATTGACAGCATATAGGTGCCGGTCATTTACCGGATGCTTAAACAAGTGTCTTTTTTGTCATATTTCGCAGGGAATTGGAAGCCTCTTCAGCGCCTTAAAAGTAGTTCGTCTTCTCCGTTTGGGCCGTGTTGTTCGTAAACTGGACAGATACCTGGAATACGGTGCCGCTATGCTAATCCTACTGCTCTGTTTCTACATGCTTGTCGCTCATTGGTTGGCTTGCATCTGGTATTCCATCGGCCGTGCCGATGCCGATAACGGAATCGCTTTCAGTTGGCTCTGGAAACTGTCCAACGTGACCCAGTCTCCTTACCAGTTGGTCTGGTCCAGTGAGACGGGGTCGGAAGTGTCGGGTGGTCCTCCCAAAAAGACAATGTATGTGACGTCACTGTACTTTACGATGACATGTATGACGAGTGTGGGTTTTGGAAATGTTGCCGCTGAAACGGATAACGAGAAGATCTTCACCATCTGTATGATGATCATTGCCGGTAGGTGTCTTTTTCTGCCACTTTTAATACCATTTGTACCGTTTATTGAATTAGGCTTTATAATCCGCAACTACGTGTACATTCAAAGAAACAATAATGATTCCTTTATGGAAGTACCTACATTCGATCATGGAATCATTATTTTGTCGTGTGGCTGTACCACCTGCAGCCATGGACAGGCACGGAACATCCATCACACCAGACATGTTCAGTTACATAAACAAAACTGACTCCCATGATCCAATCTGGTTCTTGTTGGCAAGGGAGTCATTATTGTTAATGTGACTGTACAGTCGCCATTAATTTCGAGGAAGTTTTTGGCTGAATTGCCGGACATACGAGGAGTGTTCAATATGTTTTTGACTTTGCGTAAAAATTTAGATTGAAAAACAGATAGTTTTTACCGCATGACCTTAGACTTTTATTGGTTTTAGG
This sequence comes from Sinentomon sp. SZTP_YWyxl, assembly GCA_030068105.1. Taxonomy (NCBI): domain Eukaryota; kingdom Metazoa; phylum Arthropoda; class Protura; order Sinentomata; family Sinentomidae; genus Sinentomon; species Sinentomon sp. SZTP_YWyxl. Next base: position 6,985 of record JASGXE010004021.1, on the reverse strand, counting down.
AAGTTGCTTTGATTTTTATAGACCCATGGGATTCAGATAATTTATTTTATCACAATTCTTATAAACGAATCAGGTACGGTCAGAAACGAACAAGTGAGAAAAAGATTCTTTCATTGGAACAGATATTGAACAGCTAGGAGCAGATATTAAATGCCATTTCGTATGCAGTAGGTTGTCATCAAGCCATGCCATCATCGGTTGACACCAAGCCAATTGGCGGTAATGGGAGGTTGGATCGGGATAGGTTGGCGCAAACTAGGAAAAAGGAGGGGCAAACAGCAAACTACGTTGGGTTGTTTTGGCTGAGAGTTGGTTTAGAGCAGCCAACCCCTTCGTTGGGTTGGCGACTCTCAGCTCTGCCGGCAAGGCAGAAAAATCCTGCTCTTGATATCGTTACCAAGCCCTCCAACATTAGTCTTTCCCTTGAAGTCTGCCGGCCCCTTTCAACCGTCCTCTTGAGACCTTTAAAAGAACATTTCATTTGATGAACGAAAAACAATTCGGATGTCTTACACCTTGTACAAAGAACCAGCAATGAAGGCCATATTGAGCGTGTTTTTCTTATCACCTATACAAATGGAAAAAATGCAGTTCTATCGTTGGTGCCACTTTTGAATTGACCAGTATAAGCAAATATACCATCTTTTATACGCAGCTTTTTTACCATATCCGGCAGCTTCTGCTCATCTTTCTACATCTCTCGACAATAACTCCTCGGGCAATGTGAATAAATTTCCAAAAGTACTTCGCCGAAAGCTTCTGGCAAAAACTACAGCGGCTGATGAAGCTCTGAAAACAATACCGCCTGCCACATTCATAGTCCGTATAGCTGTAGACCTTCCTTTGAATTTTTAATGCAGATTGTGAATTAATTATTTATAACCTAATTTTTCTGCCAAAGGGCAAAGCGCCAACTGTTTCTGTTCTCGACCTATGCCTATTCTAATGTCAAAAGAGTATCCTTTCGTAAGCAAAAGAGGGAAACGTACTGTTTTCCTGGGTGGTGGTAGAATGGGGTTCAATTTCATTTGCATTACCAAACCAGCACAAGATTGATCACCTGCTGACCTGATAAACATTGCCAAGTTAACCAAGACCATGGTGTTTTACAAATGATTGCTGGGTGCAGTGAAATCGATTGGGTCATTGACATCTCCGACCTCACAACCTCAATCGTGTTCTTAATAAATACGAGCGCATCCAATGGTCAATAACGAGATCCCATGCTAAGTGATGCATGAGTGACCATTTTCAGCTGATGAATGTGTTTTATTCTTGAAATTCTTAATGGTGGACCCACCGAAAATGGAGACTGCGGGATGGACAAGTATACGTATTTTTTGGTCAAATAGAAACTGTCAGGGATGTCAAATTAAAATGTTTTGGGTGGAGTTTATTGCTCAAAGCGGTTGAGTATCTGAGTTCTTGGCTACAAAATACTTAGAAATATGACTTTGGCTTCAGAATTTCTCTACCCGCCTAATCGCATTGAGTTGTCATTGAAAATTTACTGTAACCATCGGCAAACATACTTTAGTGGATCCTTGATTTCAATATTTTACGGGTATCTTTTAAATTAGGCTACTGAAAGTGTGTCCCGCCTCAAATCCAGTTACTCATTGAGACGGTCATTATCCCTGTTAGGGTTTGGGTGCCATGGTTTGGGTAAAGTGAAGTCCTCAGCACACACAAAAGGGTTTTGTCTCCAATAATCGGACCAAAGTTCTTGACGACACGCCGACTGGAAACCAAAAACCAGCCGTCCCCGATTTTTAAACTTGTACACTGTTGGAAAATGTAAATTTGTTGGATGTTTTTTATGTATTTTGCCACTGAAAAATCAGCAGACTTCTACAGATTTTTGTCGTCATTAACAGATTTCAAAACTGTCCTCTTTCACGCAACCAAAAGATACTTTTATGATCTTATCTAAAACTGCGTCATTTTGTCGGCGTTCTCAACCCAACATCATTTGAGTGTCACTTCAACATCTGAGAAGCCTCAATTTTGCTGTAGTCCCCTTTTCAACAGACGCAGAGAGAAAAACTCGACATCTTTCTTATCAACCACTGTCTATGAAAAGTTGAAATTCGTCTTCTGCTCAAAATGCCACTGGAACTTATCCTACTCGCTAATGCTTCTCAGAAAAACATTGCCTTTTCACCCCCGCAAAGGTTTGACCACCTACTTTTTTGTTGGTTCAACTTGCCATATGGCGGCCGCAACGACACAACCCGAGAGATGGAGACGTTTCCTGTGAAACAATAACCCCCAAGGGAATGGGGACTTTTTCGGGGGAAAACGCACGAAAATAAATCCAACGACCTGACTGGTCGAACAATTATGTAAACAGCGGCAGCCACTGCACAAAGAAGAAGCTCTAAACCTCTTGCAGTGACAGCATACCACTCCAGGCGACATTTGCTCTTGGTTTTGCTCATATCCGGTGTGTGTTAACTTAACGTTTTTGCCTAACCAGGTGATGGTTTTAATCTAACGCTCGTCGATTACCCCTGTGCATACGGGTCAGCAGGTTAACTCAACAGCCTGCCTCAACGTCCTGCCGACCATTGCGGATCGGCTGAAAATGCTGGCTACACATCAACAAAAAGGCTGGCTATTACTCAAACTTTTGCCTGCGATGTCAAAGAGGCTAAACCTTTTTCTTACCCTGTCAGTCGAAATAAAAAATGCGCTTCTAACGACATTTGGTCAGTTTGAGAACTCGAGAAACATGTTTAGTTGCATTTCAGGCAGATCTTCCTGAATAATTTATGACTGTTTCCTCCATATGTTCCAAAACTTGTTTATTTATTTATTTATTCTCTCACTCGCCAACTGCTATCCTCAGCCCTGCTGTATGCAACCATATTCGGTCACGTGACAACCATCATTCAGCAAATGACTTCAGCAACAGCCAAGTATCACGACATGTTGAATAATGTAAGGGAATTCATGAAGCTGCACGAAGTTCCGAAGGCCCTGTCCGAGCGAGTCATGGATTATGTGATATCAACTTGGGCAATGACAAAAGGACTAGATACGGAGAAGGTTCGGAATAACTAAAAAGTTTCATAACTATTGAGCTCTAGTTGGCCAAGAATAGGGACCTATTTGCAATGATCTAGATACCGACAGCAGAGCAAACTCTGTGGCCTACCTAGATAAATGTCAAATGTAGTTTACGCCACGTGCTTCGGCATGCGTGCGGCGGCCTTGGGCGTGTCAATCCACAGGCTGACAAAGTTGTCCGTCGAAGTCGGACAAAATCTGAATCCCCACATTTAATCTAAAAATCTCTTTTGCTCTCCGGCATCGGATTTGTACTCCTCATTCCACTTGAAGATATGAGCTAAGAATGCTCCCAACTGAATTCAGAATTCTTTCAACAATGAAAACTCGGCTTTCAACAATGAAAACTCGGTCGAAAACTTCATTCTCGGCATAGAAATTAAAGTTTTTCTGTGTATTTAAATGGAAGAGTGTGAAGCATTCTCAGCTCATATCTCCAAGTGGAATGAGGTGTAACTGGCAATTGTCTATGCATAACAGAGTGGTATGAACTTCTTGAAGAAGTGCGCTTTTTGGGCAAGGAAAATAATTAGCTTGCCATGGTGCGTTTTTTGTGAAGAGATCAGCATCAATAAATCAGAAGGTGACTGCTCTCGTCTCAGAATGAAACCTGTTCAAATAATCAACCTTGGCCGAGAAATATCACAGCATTTTGGAAATCCTTTTCAAAGCACCCTGTTCTCTCAGTGTCTTTTAACAGTGGGTTAACTAAACTGGCCTGACAAGGCGACATCTGTATTCAGAATAACAAATGAGAGCTGGACTCGTCCACATTCTGTCAAATGGTGCTGTGAAATTGCACCCAGTTTTGTGTTGCATTTTCCTTCTTTGACAGGGTGAAAAAAATGTCCTAATTTCAACATGGAGAAACCCTCTAGAAAAAAGAACCAATTATGCAGCTTGGCAGAAGATCGATATAAAATGTGGGTATAGTGGCGGCGGAAAACGATTACTCATACATGTGTTTTTCCCATTTGATTGTTGCCTCCGAAACTTTTTTTTCTTTCTTTTTACTCTTTTGCAGTTGGTAGAAATAAAAGCGCCAAATTGCAACGGAGCTTTCTAGAGGTGTCAGATTTTGACATCAGTGATGAAAGAGGATCTTTTATTTCTACAGCATGGAGTTTTTGCTAAAATCTCAAGAATGGAAATTTTTCACATGTATGGGTAATCTTTTTCCGCCGCCAGTATACACACGTTTCTCACCTATTCAAACAAACCTCCTCAAACTGGACTCCATTAGACACTGATCAAACTGGCCTCAGGTGACTGTGATCGTGTAATGTGTCTGAAATTTTAAGTGCACTTACAGATATTTTTTGTTTTCAGTCAGCAGCTCTTAACATGATAACAAAAGCTTGTCGAACCATATGCTTTGTTCGCTCTTGAGCAAAGCTTGTCACAGATAGCAAAAGCTGCATGGTCGACGTTTCTGCCTTGTTCACTCTTGAACACATCTCGTCACAGATACGAACGCAACAAAATGGTCGATCTATATTATGGCTTGTTTGTGCTGACGTTTTAATGAAAAACGGACTTTTTGTCTGTCTTATTAAACACATCAAAATCCTGTTAACATGTTGCCATGTGTAGAATAAAAATATAGGATGTATAGGAGTCAAAGATATCTGTGGCCCGCGTCGGTTTTAGGTCTTGCACATGGACCGACCGATGTTTCTCATTTATCAGATGAAATGGAATTTTTCGGGGAAAATCAACAAAATGTGAAGTTCCAAAGAATAAGATAAAACGACATTAGTGGATTTTCTTCCTTTTCTTTCCGCGACTTTATTTTCTTTAACTGCTCCTAGATTTCACTATCTACTTGAAATTTCTTTCCCGCGGTAAAGTCTCGTCTACAAAGGCATTCGTCTAGATAAATCTGAACATGAAATTTTCAGCAAATTTTAGAACTTCAAACAGTGGAGAGAACAATGCGATGTCAACTCTAGCTTCGAGTTCCGAGGTAAATTTTCGTCATTTGCTTCAACGTAAAAAAGCTACCATAGGCGAGGTAGTGCTACCCAGGTGAGGATCTCTCCGCCGTCAGCGATGAAGCGCTATCTCGGCGATAATCTTATCCGCCACAAAAATTCTGAGCCTGTCTCTCCTTTTTCAGGTGCTGAATTATTGTCCGAAAGATATGAAAGCAGATATCTGCGTCCACTTGAATCGCAAAGTGTTCAACGAGCATCCTGCCTTCCGTCTGGCTTCGGACGGTTGCCTTCGTGCCTTAGCAATGCACTTTGCAATGAGCCACTCGGCGCCTGGTGACCTTCTGTTTCACACCGGCGAAAGCATCGACACCCTCTGTTTCATTGTTACGGGTTCACTCGAAGTCATTCAGGACGACGAAGTTGTTGCTATTCTGGGTGAGCAATGAATTTCCGTTGTACCGTAAAACTTCCAATAAACGCCCCCGGCGTTTATTTGATTTTGTCTCACCGCCCCGGCGTTTGTTGGAGACCCGGCATTTCTTGCGACCCGGCGTTTAAACCAACAGCGCCACTTCGTCTGCCCGCGAATCATCCTAGGGGGAATGTCTATTAAAGACTATACCTATTGGAGACTGACGTGTGTTGGAGGCCCGTCGTCAATTGTCAATTTCTACATTCACACCCACCGTCTATTGGAGACCCGGCGTTTACCGGAACCCCGGCGTTTATTGGAAGTTTTACACACCAAAATGTTTATTGGAATTCCATTCTCTTGAATTTCATTGCAATTTTTGGCAGTCACACAACAGTATCCTTATTTTTGGCACCGCTGGATTTCCGTAAAACCCATCATTATCCTCTGTGCTTTTTGCCTCTGCTGCAAGACCTTGTCAGCAATTTTTTGTTACTCTCTTTTTAAGGCGATTTCTTGTCGATTTTGTCGCTGTGATTTTAATTCAGGTCTTTTTTGCCCTCCTAACATTTTTCGAGCGCTTGCCTTGAAAGAATTGAACAAAGTTGTTCTGTTAATAATTATTTGTTTATCTTATTCTCGCAGACTATCTCCTTGTTCTGCAAATTTGACTATGCATGCCCCCTTGAGTTATTCGCCTCACTTTTTGTTTGCCGCTTGGTGTTCCCAAATAACGAAAATGGCGAGATCTATTTTCAATGATTGATATGCCGTCTTCACTGTCAGTGCCTTCTTTCCTGTCAATTCGTGGTCCAATAACCAAATCTCTAAAAATATCTATGGCTTTGCTTGAAGTCACGTCTCCACCGGTGAACCTTACGCTAGTTAGCAGCCGGAAAGTGGTAAAAAGGGCTAAAATGAACTGGCGTATAGATAGGCTGTAGGGCCTACGAATATGCGCATTCTGCCCCCAATTTCCTCCCTCTGGGACAAGGAAATTCACGAGGAAGGGGAAAATAAAAACAATCGAAAATTCTACAATGGTCAATATCACCTGAGCTCCAGTGTTCAATCGATGAATGGGACTCATTTCTCGTTATTAATATTCATTTTTGTCAAGTAATCGATGACATTTCATTGGCACGCATGCGCTGATCGCGCTATCTGCTAGAATTAAAATCGAAGTGAAAGTTGCAGAATGTGTTGTAACAGCAGCGAAAAAATGCTTGCAAAAAGTGTAATTACGCATAATCGACTTCACAAGGCATCAATCAGAATTTCTTTTTCCACCAGAAACACAAGCGAGTGGATATTTCCAACAACAAATTTTCCGATCCAACGTATTTATGCTGAAGAATTTCCACATTTCGCCAATTTGAATGATTCGTTACTCTTTTCACGTCTTTTCACGTCCTGACCTTGCAGTTTTACATACAAACCTATTTCGTCTAAAAGGCCTGGTATCAATCGCAATTTATTTGAATCAAGCTTTGTTTGGATGGGCGACCTTCCAGATAATCATGGAGTTGTCATTTTGAAATGCGAATTTATTGCTGTGATCCAC
>JASGXE010004020.1:0-25893 GCA_030068105.1 Sinentomon sp. SZTP_YWyxl | reverse complement strand
GACTCTCTCCGGGAACCCTGCGGGTTGGCGTGTATACGCCGTAAACTGGTCCGAGTCGTTTCAGTTGAATGCAGAGCAGAAATGGGCTACGATTATGGGGCACAGTTCTCCTTGCGAGCCCAAGGTGTGTGCAACAAGGTAAATGGTCGGACCACCAGCCGAATGGCTATCAGTCCATATGACTCCACGATGATGATGATGATGATGTGAGAACTTTGCAGTTCTCCATTGACGATTGCCTCGTGGCATAATAACCTGCGTAATGCAGCGTCTGATACCTATACCTATACCTAAATGGCAAAAAGCGGCGGCAAGGCGAAAATGCCAAAATTGATGACGTCGCAAATTTGGACGACGGGATTGGCTGTTGCGGTGCTGCTGTCCGCGGAAGTGGATTGGAAAAAAAATGTGCTTGCCAGACGCAAAATTTTTTTTTCCAATCCACTTCCGCGGACAGCAGCATCGAGACGCACAATGTTTTTCTTTCCGGCGTTGTTCAAGTGTGGCGATAGAGATTTTAGCTCCAGTCTTCCTTCAATTGCGATCCAATAATTTCAAATCATCTGGCGAATGTGATCTTTTTCTTTGCAACTTGAACGTTTGAGGCCTCAATGTCCTTCCTCCCTTTGATTTCGCCATGGTAAGATGCACTTTTATCGCAAAATTTCCCTGTTTAAATTGTTTTCATATGCCTTCTTGAAAGATTACACAATTTGAGCAACTGCGTATTGTCCTGCAATCGCTTCTTTCTTGTCAACCCAGCAAGCAGAATTACACTTTTATTGCACTTTTATTTCACTTTTAAAAGTGAAAAAATTATGTCAAAATTGTATAAATTTTACGAAGAAAAACTGTAATATAAGTGTAAAAATGTCCCACTTTTGTGTACATTTTACGTAAATATTACATATTTTTTACACATTTTTGACACTTTTTTCACATTTTTGACACTTTTTGGACACTTTTTTTTGCACTGTTTGGATACTTTTTTTACACTTTTGTCGCACTGAAATGAAAAGAGTTTTCAATTTTCGAACACCAGAAATGCATTTTATTCACAATATCATCTTCCCTTCACTGCATCACGGCTGTCCATTCATATTTAGTTTTCACTTTATAGGAATTCCAGGATATCATTTCAAGAATGGATGCATTGGCCCCGAGAGAAGTTTGAACAAGCAGAGGCCTTGTCCGTTGGAACAGTCTCTGATAGTCCAACTTAAAGTCGGGCACCAATGCCTCCAAATGCAACAAATTTTCGAAGTCGCATGGAGTGTCTGAAATTATCGTTGTTCGTCAAATCGTATGTCAATGTAATCCGACGCGGCATGCATCTTCTTTTTAACGAATTTGCCCGGAGTTGATTCACAATTATTTCGTGCTGGCAACACAGCAATGACAAAAATGCACACCCAAACATTGGTGTAAACTGTCAGCAATTAGAATTTCAATTGAATTCGACAACTTGCAATCAATTTGGATTGGCATTGTAAAATTATTATTTTCCTAACGTGTGCTGCCATCTAGCGCAATAAAAGTAATCTGATACCATAAAATTAATTACACTTTTTACACTTTTTTTACACTTTTTTTACACTTTTTTACACTCAAATATTTTCGCATTGCCTTTGTGTTTTCCACCCAGAAGACTGAGACTGACACATCGGGAAAATGAAGCGTTGTCCCTTGTTGATGACACGGGCATGCGCAGCTGCCTTTCGGCTTATGATGATGGCACGGAAGCGTCGCATCGAGAAAAGTGAAAGAAAAGTGTCACAAAATTTTCACTTTTCTGATATGAAAAAAAAGTGAACAAAAATGGATATAAAAATTACGTACAAAATGTGTAATAAATGTTTACTTTTCCTTTTACACTTATTTTTCACATTTTTTACACTGTTTTTACACTCGCTGTTTGCTGGGAATAAATCATTGATTGACTTTTTGTTGTTCCAGCTTTTTCGCTAAATAACCTCTTTGTTACTGTTATAAATTCCGCTAATTGATTCTGTATTTGGAGTAACACTGTGCTTGTGGTAAGATACCATCTGGAACAGGCAGGTTTACGACGTAAAAATTCTTCCACCTCGAAGGCGGAATCCACCCATGGGCCATGGTCTCGTAGGTGGTGCCGTTCTTTTGGAATGGTAATGGGGCTCGAGTTCGTTCCTCATCCAATTCAATACCAAATTGCATTGAATATATTAATTGCTATGCATTAATTTATTTCACTCGGTCGTTTTGTAGTTTCTGGAATTTTGGAATAGCATCTGTGCACAAAATTACTGTTGCGCCACTGACGTCTGGACAAATAGGATAAAGAAACGATTCCTGGGAAGTGGACGATTCCTGGGAAACAGACCTCCTGGGAAAAATCCAAACCCGAAGGATTTCCATTCCTCGCGACCTAACTCTCCGCCTTTTGTCATATAGCCCAGATGAGGGAGACGAGGAATGCGCTATGCCTTTGTAAAGGGGAGACAGTCACTCCATTACCGGTTTCGACACTCAGGCTTATCGACTGTGAAATGTAGGCCAAGCTCACAGGTATTACTGATGCATCAGACGTGTCAAATTGCCCTACCGATGCGAACACCTGTTCAGGTGTATTCCAGTTTTGGATGCCTGGCGAGATAAGCTGGAAAAGTGTATGCTGAGTAGTTTGAGCCTGGTTCTGGGATTGAATTTAATGTTAGGCGAAAGTGTGCCCAGGCGAAAGTGTGAGAGGAAAATGTGCGTGAAGCCCGAGTGAAAACAAAAAGTACAGGTACTTACCGAGCAGTCTTTGTATGATTGACCTGTTTGGAAAGACTCTGGAAAGGATGTGAGCCTCTTTTACCTATGCAGCAAATTCTGCGGGATCGAATTGCGTGTTTCGGGAAAGGACAGAGCGTTCGGGAAGCAGCGTGTCTCTTGCGTGTGCAAGTTCAGTTGAATAATCTGAAGTGCCGTGTTTCTGGTGTGTAAGCAAGTTCAACAGGTTTATTGTAAAGTACAACACTTCTTGGTGATTTAAATACAGTACTTCGGGCAAGCAGCATGTTCAAAATATTGTAAAGTGGAACACTACTTTTGGCATGTAACTGCCGTGTTTCTGGTGTGTGAGCTAGTTCAGCAGAATCATTGTGAGATGCAACACTTGGTAATGTGGGAGCTGCGTTTCTGGTATCCATTTGAGAATAAGTTATAACAGAATTGCAAAGTTCAGCAAATGAGGGGCGAGCGCAGGTGGTTGGTGAATTTCCTCACGTCGGGAACACACGTGTTCCGATTCTGTGAGGATTTCGTGAGAATGGGTACGTATGATTTGCATGGTACGAGAACATGGACACGGCTTTCTTTCACGATGAGTATTGAGTATGTTATATTTCAACACTTGGGAATGTTAACACCGTGTTTCCATGTAGTGATTGGTCTGATTCCATCGCACTCGGGGATTGATAGCCGTGCTTTGGGTCTTTGTCGCTTTTGGGTTTGAGTTTTTTGTTTTGTCTTTTGCAGACGCGAATGCGTCGTCTGCTAAGACAAAATGTTATTTTTACCCGGAAACTGAAAACACAAGCCTGTTTTAAAACGTCGATTTTCGATGGAAATCGATAACTCAAAAAGTTTTCAACGGATTTAGCCCAAATTTGGAATTTTTCTATCAATCTGTTAGGGCTCGTATGGAAGGTCTCTCTCGCAAAATTTCAACTCAATAGGTCAAGTGGTTTCTGAGCTATGGGGTGAAAGGTGACAATTTCGAGAACTGACACTGGCATCTTTTCACATCATCCGTCAGTCGCAAAACAAATAAAACGGTTTCCATGGCAACGTCAACTGGGTTTTCGACTTGAATCAAAGCTTCCGAAATTCTGCCGCTGAATGTATACCTTCACCATTCGCCAGATTCTCCATGAGCAATCAAACTCAGCTTAAAATCATCAGCCAATTCGATGGCTGGAGAAGATTGGTGTTGTGAAACTTTAATTTCTAATTGCAACGCTATTCCTTTTCCATTTCTGGGAAGCGATCACCGATCTGCTAAATTGACAGCTGTGCTAAAGCGCTGATGGTTGTGAGTGGTAATGAGATATACGGCTGTTCACCTGTTCACGTATGTCACTTATCACTGCAACCAGAGATGCTCAAGAGGGTACCCTGTCCTTTTTCCAAGGGTACCCCTATCCAAACACTGAAAACTGTCTAATCCGAAACTGTCAGTGCTAACAATGCTGATGAAGCAATCGTTGAAGGGTGAAAACATTCTAGTTAAGTCTTTTATACGGGGGACAAAATCGCACAATTGCACGGAAACAATGTCAGAAAATACCACTGTTCTTTTCGCCGTGCCATTGTGTCCCCTTTTGACGTCAGCCTTATCTCCAAAGGATCTACAAGGCGTAAAAGAGGATTTGAAGGGCTAAATAGGATAAGGGCTTATCCCACAATTTTGCATTCTTACGTATTTTTTATTTTCTGGTATTTTGGATGAGGGTATTCTTTCTTTTTTTTATTTTTATTTTTCATTTTTATTTTTTTTTTATTTTTTTCATTGTCTCCTTCATTGTTGATATGAATGAAAAAAATTGACTTTTCTCAAAACAGAAATTTTGGGGTTAAGCCCTTATCCTATTTAGCCCTTCATTTGTGTTCTGTTGTTTATTTTGTTATAGGTTAGCGTGTAGAGATAGCAGTTTAGATTGCAAAGGTTTCGCATTGGAAAACTTATAGCCAAACCTAACCCTATATGCATAATTTGGGTAAAAAAGAGAAACCTAACTAAACCGAACCTAATCTTGCCAACCTAACAAAATAAATAACTGCGATCCAATAACATAAAGGAAAAACCAAACAGAATAACAACAAAGCAAACCCTGTTTGCAAAGCTACACTTGCGGCTTTAATGAAGAAATAGGTACTTACCCGTTGCCAACTTTTAAGGAAGAAAGCCATTTGCAACGAAAAATGCAACTTACGCTGTTCTTATCTCTTCCTGTGATCATCATTTCGCACAACTTATTCAGATTCAGTTGCCAATGCATTTCACTGAGTTGTGAAATGCCATGAGAATTGAATTCCTTGTTGAATGCCACCCCTCTGTCATGTGTCGCGCAAAATCTTGGCCACCTATCATGCAAATCCTTTTCATAATCACGTGATACTTCATAATGTGGCAAAAGAGTAGCCAATTGTGGCAATGGCATCAGCAATCACCAAGGAATTTTGGATTTGCATGCACTGCTTCTCTCTCAGAACCCTGTCACATTGGGTGCAAAGAGCAGACAGAACAGAAACAGCAGTTCGGATGACATACTTTTTAGTTGAAAACTCCCAACAGATGTTTATAGAAACCTTGTCATCATCGGAAATTGCTAACCGTTTTCATTGTACCAAATTTGACATGAATCACTCTCCTCATCACTTATCTCATATCTTCCACACATGGCACTTTTAAATTTGATCAGTTTGCCAAGCTTTCTGGTTTTGCAGTTTTTACTATTGTGCTGGAAATCATTTCGAAAGTTATTACACTGCAAAAGACAAAACCATGGCTTCCCTGGAAGCGAACCTTTTAATCTTGTTTTGGAATGCAGTAATTCCACCAGATGAAAATGTGAGGAATGGTTTCAATCTTGATGAGTTATGTTGTTATGCGGTATATGCAAAATATGAGAGTGCGAGAGTGACATTGTTATAAAGTGCGATTTGTAAAAACCATCTTTTCAAAGCGTGAGAATCCGTTGGTGGATTGACTTGTAGTGGAAGTTTTTTCATTTTTCTTTCGTTTATGGAGTTGGTGATTTGAAAAGGTCGTTCGCAGCAATTTTACGCATCAGCAGGCAGCGTATCAACAGTGTGATTTGCGCGCAGATGCATGTGGTTGAAATTGGGTTGTTGTGGTTGTGGCGTCGGTTGGAGAGCAGTGATGCCGGACCAGAAGACAATTGATTACTGTCAAGGTGCTCCTTTTGACTGGGTTTATTAAACGGTGGCGCAATTGTTCTTGGTTATGTTATCGTGTCTAAAAGGGTTACCAACGATGCTGCACAGTTTCATTTACGAGGAAATAACTACATCGTGCAGCCTAGTTGAGACTTTACCGTTAGGAAGTCTGGTCCATTACCAGAGATTTCTAAGCGACTCTAAAAAAGTGCAAATAGGTACGAAAGGGAATTGCTCATGAAAAGTCCGGTTGACTAAAATTACTAGAGGGGCAAGCCAAATCACTTCCGGCAGGGTCTGTTTGGAGCTTCGTTTTGCAAGTATTCGTCCGTCTCTCGATTGGTCGGACCTGTTCCTGGCGTATGTGTTACTATTTGCAAGATTTGGTGGAAGATAACTACAACACTATGAACGAACGACACCGAACAACTGTTGAGGACAAAGCCAAGAAACGAAATGGATCGACATCGGATAAAAAGTCAAGCGAGGATGCCGGGACGTCCGAGACAAAGTAAGCATAGAAAGACTCATGCAGTTGCATCATATTGTCATTAAGTTGCGGGCATCAGGGGCATCGGAACGGGAAATATCGGTAATGACGTCCAATTGAGTGCCTTGTTTTTTACGAGGGCCAGTAGTTGTCCCATGCTCATCGCTCCGGCAATAACACCGACAATGGCCGTGTTCCCCAAAGCCACAAACCCTAACCCTAACCCTAACCACCCTAACTGTAAGCTTGAAAAATAGCCAATTCCACAATCAGAGGCATCTTTATCAGCGATGGAAAAGGAATATTGTTGTTTATAGATATGAAAATTTCCATCAGAAATGTAGAATTGGCTATTTGTCACGCTTAGGGTTAGCGGCTTTGGGGAATACGGCCGCAAATCTTTTGGACCTGACGGGAAACGAGGAAAATCTACTTATTTTGTAACAGTTAAAATGGTTGATTAGTTGTCCAACCATTGCAACTCACATTTTACCGCTATACGATTGAAGCCAATTCGCAAATGATAAGCAGAAAAATCCAGCGCGCAAAGGCCGCATAGGTACCAGCTGAATTGATTGAAGTGTGGAATTTTTTGAGCCTGAAAACATGGTATTGCATCAACTTTAGAGGCAATTTTTGATGCATGTCAACATTCTGGGGCACACATATTGCCATTGTTAATCCCTCGTCTCCTTCGGATGAAACGTTAAGCAGGAGGTCCCGTGTGCAGCATCACACTGTGCACGTTAAAGAACACCTAGTTCCAGTCCAAGAGAGGCTGGCTGGTACAATACACAGAAGCTACACAATTTCCATAGTGCTGTCCGGTCATCTTGCGGGTAGGCTTTAGCCGGAAAACTTGTTGTGGTTTCGGCCTGGAGCGATGTGGGGTGCTGGAGCAGTTGCACTGACCAGTGTATGCCGGTAGCCCGCCGATATCGCAGCTAAACCAACCACAGTAACACTGCGCAATGCAAGAACTCCCCCTGCCACATGCCAGAAGGCGTTCGCAGGTGTAAGAATTATAAATGAAAATAATAAATAAATACTCTTTCCAGGAAAGTCTTCAGACGGAAGACGAAGGTGTTTGAGATACGTGAATCGGCCTACATCACAGAATTATCTTCAGGACATATGAAGTCACTCTACAACATGGTCAAGGTTATTCTTGCCATGTTGTTCGTCTCCGTCTTGGCAGAAGATCTTCTTGGGGAAGAGGGGTGAGTGCATGGCATGATCTTTGGACCAAAATCTATTTGATGGCCTGTCAACGTTATATGCGTTCATTTGTATCAGAAGTTTTCTGTCAATCCGTTGCCAATTTACTGACAGTCTGCAGCATGACTTGGGGACACACTTTTATGACTCTTGAACAACATTTGTTTTCTTATCATCACGAGGCATATTATCCCGAGCATCTTTCATGACAATGCGCTACATCCAGATGTTGTTTCAAAAGGACATTTATTGCATATTCGTGATCACTCCAATTAATAATATTCCGTGATTTTAAACTAACTTTGAATCCCACTGTCATCACTTTGTTGGTACCTCGTATAGACAACTGATACGTTGATCACCTTTCTGTGTGGACATCCGAATAGAATTGAACAATGCACAACCAAATGGACTAGATTGTGAAAAACTGCTTCGAGTCCTATTGAAGTCGTACGGCTTCAAGGCGGATGATTCAATTGAAAACGTGGCTGAAGTCTACATAAAATTTGAGTAATGTTGCGTAATTTTTAGTATACTAATCAATTATTGTTGTTGTATTTCAGTCGTTTAACTCACTACCAATCCCCGCTTCCTTGAAAGTTTCTTATATCATAATCATTAAACAATAAAAAAATTCTTGGGTGAAAACACCAGTTGGTAAATTATTGTTTACTTTTTTAGATTTCAGCGTGACAATGATTTTCTGCTCTGGTCGTCACAACAGTTCCAAATTGCCGTCTGCACGTGGTCAGCGATGATGTTTGTGACGACGTTTGTTGTTTATTACGGATTTGTCCTCTGGGCGAAGACGAGGATGTCCTATTCCGGAAGTTAGTGATATAATTTGATAAAAAAGTGGTGTGAAATTACAGATATCTTCAGATCACAACATGGAAATTTAAGAATTTTTAACGATGTTTTCTTCAAAAACAAACGGATCATTAACGCAGGTTTCATAATTTTTTCAGCATTTTTGATCAGGTTTTAAAGAGTAGAGCGGCTCGTATGATAACAGGTTGCTACTCACATGATATCAGCGTAACCAAACTTTTGCATGATTTGAACCTGGATTCATTGGCAACTAGACGGAAGGTGCATACGAGTAGGTTAAACCTGTTTTGTGACATTATATCCAAGTCCCTTAACTTTAGTTTGCCGAACTGTGTTATTCTATCAAACCTAGTCAACGTCGAACAGACAATGGCCTTGCTGTTTCCGCTCCAATTTTTAAAACTAATGTGATCTTCAATTCTTTTTTTCCTAAAACCATCAGGGACTGGAATGGTCTCCCCTCGACCTCAAAATTCATCTCCCATGCTCGCATTTCCCTCGGCGTCGCACCTCTGACTTGAGTTTTTTTTCCGACTTTTTCTGCTATTAGTTGATTAGTGTTTTGTTTGCGCTTTTTTTATGCTTGACGAGGCCATAACTGGTCCTGATATCTCTGTGTGTGTTTATGTCCTGTCACCAGGTCATTTGTGACAGTATTTGACGATTAACTGCAGGGCAAAAAGTAAGCTTTGCCCACCAACAAAAAGTGATCACTTGAACAGAAAACTACAGGCCTTGTGAAAAATTTCAATTGGGTTTGTTTCTCCAATGTATTTCCACTTCTCACAAGCAATGTTGTTTTCCGCAATGTTTGAAAAGTGTCAACTTTGGTTTATTCACCGTTAACGGCTTATTCAATTCGGTCAATCTGGAAGCGGTATGTTTGGGTTTCATCATTGATAGGCGGATAATTTTGATATTTTGATGTTTTCCCCAAGATTAATTGGGCGTTGAATTTATGAATTTACTTCTTCGTAATGCAGTGTCCGGCATAATTAGTCGAAGATGGGAGAAAATCCAAATGTTGGACTGATAGAAGTGCCAACCAATTTAAACATGGTTTGATAACGAGTCACACGTTGTTTGAATAAAGAACCGACATTTGCGACACAAGTTGTTGGTAATTCTGACTGAACTCCCGTGATTCGCAGAGTTTTTGCAAGGTGTTTATGCAGCTACATGGCGTCTTATTAAGAGGTTCCATTGAATGGGTGTCATAAATTACATTTTTTTTGAAAAAATTTCAAAAGTGAAATTGGCAGAGTTTCTTCGTGAAAAGATATGCTCCAGTTCAACAATATTTCCCTGTCATGTGTTAAGCAACGTACTCGTATTTGTCGTGTGGGTGAAATTTTCGAAGTGTCTACATTGAAACAATAATGGGGAGTGTGTTTCTCAAAAAAAAAAAATACGCAGGATCGAAAAACCCTACAATTTAATAGCTCCCGACTTGGGCTCTCGAAAAGACGCTCATACTTTTCGATCTCGACTCCAGAATTTTATGTGGGTGTAGGTACTCTACTTACCAAAATGTTTTTGAAGATGGGAGCTCGGTTTTAGCTCGAGGGTCATTTAGAATAGATGGCATCGCGCGTTGCAATACATCATGACACTCGTGTAAGGTGTGAAGTTGCATCTAGCTCTGTTGAAAATTAGTTGGCCCTGCATAAGCTATACTCGTATACCTACACCTTCAAAATTCCCCTGTGTTCGAAGACATTTGGTAGTCTCTGTATGGCCACACTGGCCCGTGTATGTTTTTATTTCTTCCAATCCAGGTCCCATGGTGAGAACTGTCGACGTGTATGCTTTGATATCCTGGTTGGCTTTGGAAATCGGCATGTTCTGCATCCCTGGAAGGGTCATTTTTGCATACAACTTACCCCCTGTCCCAGCTGTTGCGATTGGTGTTGAACAGGTTTGTTAAATGAGCTTTTGGTGTGACGGCAAAACCGATTGAGACGGGGTTTTGAGTTGCGGCAAGCTGGCGTTTTCGAGGTAAAAAAACGGAAGGTTTTGCTAAATATGGTAAATTACAATGCATGCAAATGTGAAAACATCATAGGCATTATTGAATACGAAAAAAATAAAAAAAAAATGAATGCAAACACCAAAACGAATAAGCGTCTTAACCGTGGTTCATGTTCAAATGATGTGAAAATGCAAATCACCATAACTGCAGTTCATGCATGAAAATGCAAAAATGCCTTAATCACAGTTCATGATGCATGAAAATGCAAAAATGCCTTGTCTTTGGTGATGCATGAAAATGATAAAACGCCTAAATCGAAGTGTAGGTACTTCAATGCAAATGAATTCTGCATTCAAACCTGCTCCCTCACCGTGTAATTTTTGGTCGGTTTTAGGGTGTGTTCCACGTAAAGAAATCTCCGAACCTTCTCTGTTTCGAGTACATACATTCTCAGGACTGCCAGCATTCCAGCTAGAATCAAGTTATTCATCGTGGATGCCAGAAATTGCATTTCTGCATTTTCGCAACATGTTCAAAGTTCTCAAAATGGCTCAGGATTGTGAGATTGCCAAAACATGGTGAATAAGGCAGTGAATATCACTAACTCAGAATTTTATTTTTTTCCAGTTTCGCCTGGTTATGAAAATTCACGCTTTCGTGCGAGGGAATATCGACAGAGTGATCCTGTTTCAACGGTCAGCTGAGGAGGCGACGAAGAAGGGAGGCACACGCAAGAGCATTGGGTCACAAACGAGCTCGATGGCCATGTATCCGCCGTTCAGGACCTATCTGTATTTCCTTTTCGCACCAACTGTCATCTACAGGGATTCTTATCCGCGGTAAGCAGAAGCACAAGTTGGCGTGTGCACGGAATAACTTCGTGCACACTGCACGGAATAACGTCGAATTTTCAGAAGGTCAGAAATTCCGCAGAACATAGTTGGTACAAAAACAAACAAACAAAAATCAACTTTAGGGTAGGTTGGGTTTAGGTTAGGGTAGGTTAGGATAGGTTAGGTTAGATTATATTGGGTAAATTTTGGTTACGGTATGGATCGGGGGACTTGGATAGAACGGACTGAGGCAAAAGTGCACTGAGGCAGAAGTGGACTGAGGCAGAATTGGACAAAGGAGGGAGTATTGGAGGGAGGTTTTGCATGGAGGTGGTAGCTTACCCCTGTCCAAACTTAACTTAACCTTCCCTGACCTAACTTAACCGAACCTGACCTAACCTAACCCGGAGAAGTTAAAAAAATCAGCCTCCAAAAATGCAAAACTTCTGCCTCAGTCCACTTCTGCCTCAGTTCGTTCTGCCCCATAGTCACCGGTCTCTACAGTATCAATTCGGGCCTCCAACACTTTTTAGACATTCCGAAAATTAGAAGTTATTCCGCAACCCTCAGGTGGCCTGTTGATGGGTGTTCATCTCTCAAGCTCTTGTGCCTGCGCATCAGCGGAGTGTATCATGGAGACCGAATTGCTTCACCCACGCACGTTCAAGTGGGTCAACAGGCAATTTTTGCAAAAATCGGACGGGACGGACGGGACGGACGGGACTTTTGAACAGCGTTTGTAGACAGCGCGAAGGGCGCAACAGAAAGGAGAGTCTGGTGATTGTCGTTGCCAGTTTTCCAGGCATGCAGGTGCGGAAACCTTCAGACATCGACTGGTTAACCAATCCTTTGTATGGAAGTGGCAAAGAAAGCCAATATGAAGGAGGCGTGCACCAGTATGTTAGTGTTTGGGGGAGTTTTCTGACAGAGTGAAATAGGGACAAACTAAAATACGGACGCGGACCAATGCGAGATATGGCGTTTCGTGGAACAAGCGAATTACGCGGAACCTGAGGTTAGGTTAGGTTAGGTTGGGTTGAGTTAGGTTTGATTGGGTTAGTTTTAGTTAGGTTAGGTTAGGTTTGATTGGGGTGGTTTGGTTTGAAGATTTGAGGGCTTAGATTCGCACTGCAGCTTCAGTCCGCAAAAACCGCGATTTCTGCGTAATGCTTTCTTGAGATGTATGGGTCCCAGACCGCGCTTACTCTAAATGGCACTACAGTGGACGAATAAGTTCTCAGCTTCGCTTCCTTGCAGGAATAGCGCATGTTTCTCAGGACAAATCGGAGGGTTTTAAAGCCTTATTGCAGGTGCATGGGCATGGCAATCGAAAAAATGGCGAAACTGCTTGTGGAGAAATTCACTCCATCCCACCGGTGGTGTGTCGACAATGTTTACTTCCGACATAAAGGTTACTCCACTTTTTCTGTACCCCTTAAATTAGTCCCTTTACAGTGGCGTAGATATTATGGTGTTGATTTGGTCGCAACGTTTTCGCAAGTTGATTCTGAGAAAATTCACTGCAGGCTATAAGCCAATCAATAGCCAACACATGAAGACCCCATAAACCTTTATCACGTCTAAAGAACCTGACTCCCACTTCGAAAAAAGCAATACCCCGGAAACACCACCCTATCTCCACTATAAATATTTTATAAAAAACGGTAAATTGTTGACAAGTAGCAATTTGTGTTGACAACGAAATAATCAGTGTTTTAGAGAAGAGATTGTATGCTGAGAAAATCTCAAACCTCCAGTTATTTTGGTTTATGCCCCTCTCTCTGGTTTAACCTTTATGATCTTGAGTGAAGGAGGAATTTGCTGAAAGGAGTCCGGATCGAGTGAGTTTTCCTCGGAGCTTCATTCTCGTCCACAGCGGAGAACTTTTTCGGAAAATCTTCGGAAAATAGTGCTGTTAGCCGGTGGGATTCCCCAGCATACAGGGTGTTTCTGAAATCGTTGACCATACTTCGTTTTTGACATCGTGAGGCCATTCTGAACAAAAAAGGTAGAGTGACTTTTTGCCATCCGATGACTTCTGGGGATACTCGCAGAAAAAAAAACATGCGACGATACACTGCAATTCACGACATCACAACGAGGTGTCCAAAAACGAACTTATGACACATTGCAAAAACAAAGCAAATGCTTAACATTACACGCATGGATGGCGAGAATGCATTCTTGGATCTCAATGAATGGATTCTCTGCCATCCCTGCATGTACCTAATGTTATGGGTATGCTTGTTTTTGCTATGTGTCATATGGTGACCTCGTTGTGATGACGTGTATTGCAGTATATCGTCCCATGTTTTTTTTTCGGCGAGTACCCCCCCGAAGTCTTCGGACGACAAAAAGTCACTCTATCTTTTTTGTTCAGAATGGCCCCACGATGTCAGAAACGAAGTATGGCCAACTATTTCAGAAACACCCATGTATAGTTCACTCCGCAACACCTCATTAAAAATTTACCTGTTCGTCAACTTCCAGGACGGACAAAATTCGTATTGGCTACATTTTGTCAAACCTGTTGCGGTTCTTCTGCGGCATTTTCATCTACTTCTACATGTTCACCCGGTACACGCCTTCCGTCTTCGCCAACTACGGGATTGTTCATTACACGCCTGTAGATTACATACGTGGATTCATCCAGATGTTGATTACTTCGACGATATTCATGATGATGGTGGTCTACGTAGGTGGATTCAGTTTTCAGAACATTACAGCCGAACTGCTACGCTTCGGAGACCGCTTGTTTCTAAAGGTAACCTACCAGCTCTCCATGACACTTGCGGCGCTTTGCGAATTTGGCCCGCAAATCTATTAAGTTAACATTTCCAGCGAAATGTTACACAACATGCAAGGTGTGTAAAATAACAAGTGAGCGAACTGCGCTTCATTAAACATGGAGTCAAATGGGAGCAGAAATGAGACCAAAATGTGTACTGCTGGATTGCGGCGCATCAAGGCGGAGTGCGCTACGAAAGACATGTGAGTGAATGGCGGACCGCGGTGCGATGCCCACAGAAAGTTAAATTTCTCCTGAACAAAGCGACCGTTTTTAATGCGGTTCACTCTGGTGCAAAGCTGAAAAATGAACGCTTCCACACATGTATAATGATCCCAACCTTTCGTCGGGTAAAACTGCTAAACCATTTGAGTAACAAAAGTGCTCCAATTTCGGTGTTATAAAATTCCGGGTTCCTGCCAGGTATTTTCAAAGATTGTGCAATTTTTTCCGTTACAACATGGTTACCACCTGCAGAAGAGTTGTAGAGGAAGCCTTCTAGTTTCCAAAAATACCAAAATCGTTGAATTTGAACACCATTTGGCAATTTTATGAACAGAGACAGCGGCGACATGGCAGCATCGTTTTGTCTTTGAGCGGGGAAGAGGCCGCGACTCCCAGGGATTTCAAGGGAGTCGCGGCCTCTCTCAAGGGAAGTTCATTTCGACTGAGTTATTCTGAATGTTTCACACTTCAATATTTGTATTCAACGACTCTCCATTGGAGACACCATTTTACGCTTCTTTGACTGTTCCGAAAGGCAGCTACTGGCGGATAATGATTTTCGATACTTATAAGGTCTTCTTCGCGCATCGGTGTGGCACAAAATTATCAGTTAAATTTATTGGTATATTGAAATACACATGCCGCACGTCCATTATTCTTATTTTGCTCCCCTGTAAGTTTGCTAAAAACTTGCGTTTCTCAAAATGGTATTCCTCAGGAGTGCCCTTGTATCATTTGGTTTTTGTGAATTTTTTGATTCGTCCAGGGAAAACATCATGTGCGTATGGTAAGAATTTTCTGCTTCCCAAAATTTTCTCTCAGTAAGGCCAACTATCTTCCAGACAGATACAGACCATTGCACATTGTTTAATTTTTTCTGAGGATGATACATGTCCGTGAAGTTGGCCCCCCCGTTCCCGCCCCCCCGGAATCGGACCCCGGGGTTCGTTAATGCTACGTTACTGCTCTTTACTGCCCGAATTTCAGCGTTACTGCTGCAACGGGGGCCGAGATATTCACCCCTTTCACGGGGGGCCAACTTCACTGTGAAGTTGGCCCCCCCGGTCGGTAAAAAATATGACCCCCCGGATTTCGACTCTCGCATTCGTTAATGCTACGTTACTGCTGTTTACTGCCCGAATTTCAGCGTTACTGCTGCAACGGGGCTCGAGATATTCGCCCCTTTTTCGGGGGGGCCAACTTCACTGTGAAGTTGGCCCCCCCGGTAGGGAAAAAATTAGCCCCCCCGGACTTTGACCCTGGCATTCGTTAATGCTACGTTACTGCTGTTTACTGCCCGAATTTGGACGTTACTGCTACAACGGGGGCTGAGATATGCGCCCCTTTAGGGGGGACAACCCCCCACAAAAGGGGCAAATATCTCAGGCCCCGTTGCAGCAGTAACGTTCAAATTCGGGCAATAAACAGCAGTAACGTAGCATTAACGAATGCCAGGGTCAAAGTCCGGTGGGGCTAATTTTTTCCCAACCGGGGGGGCCAACTTCACATGGGGCGGCCCCTCGAAAAAATGTGAAGTTGGCCCCCCCGGTTTGTAAGAAATTAGCCCCCCCGGACTTTGACCCTTGCATTCGTTAATGCTACGTTACTGCTGTTTACTGCCCGAATTTGGACGTTACTGCTACAACGGGGGCTGAGATATGCGCCCCTTTAGGGGGGACAACCCCCCACAAAAGGGGCAAATATCTCAGGCCCCGTTGCAGCAGTAACGTTCAAATTCGGGCAATAAACAGCAGTAACGTAGCATTAACGAATGCCAGGGTCAAAGTCCGGGGGGGCTAATTTTTTCCCCACCGGGGGGGCCAACTTCACAGTGAAGTTGGCCCCCCCGAAAAAGGGGCGAATATCTCGGGCCCCGTTGGAGCAGTAACGCTGAAATTCGGGCAGTAAACAGCAGTAACGTAGCATTAACGAATGCGAGAGTCGAAATCCGGGGGGTCATATTTTTTACCGACCGGGGGGGCCAACTTCACAGTGAAGTTGGCCCCCCCGTGAAAGGGGTGAATATATCGGCCCCCGTTGCAGCAGTAACGCTGAAATTCGGGCAGTAAACAGCAGTAACGTAGCATTAACGAACCCCGGGGTCCGATTCCGGGGGGGCGGGAACGGGGGGGCCAACTTCACGGACATGGATGATACCTATTATGAGGTGTCGCTCTGCACAAGAGTTCCAAAGTCTAATATTATGACAGAAAGAAGATGTTTGCGACAACTCAGTCCCCGTTGATATTGCAGCTAATTCAATTGATTGATTGATTGATTGATTGAATGATTATATTTTCGGAGTTTCCTCCTTTCAATATGTACAGAACCTGTTCTGTGTTACAATGAGCCACAGAACAGCAAAAAGTAACGTATGGTGAGCCACATCAATGTATAGATGTACACATAAATGGACAATCGGCAAATAAAAAATAGGAACATTAAAATTTAGCTGGTGATTGTATTTCTTCGATCCAGAACAAACTATCGCCCAACATGCCATCACCATGCCTCCCAAGGACACCTAGGGAATGTCGGGTAGAGTCTGTAAAAGAGTATCTCGAAGTCGCTCCTGCAGTATAGGGATACTCAATGGCTGGCCAAACACTCTTGCAGGCAGAGCGTTCCACTCCGGGATAGTTCTTCCCAAGAATGAATGCAGACCGATGTCTCTTTTAAAAGTCTGAGATCGAAGTTTATAATCGTGATCCTTGTGAGAGTAGAAAGTTGGCAGGCTTAAGGATCTAAGAAAAGTGCCCCAACCCCCAACGTTCCCAAGGATCAGGAATAGGCATGTCAGTCGTGCCACGCGCCTTCTCGATTGTAGTGATTCCCAGCCAAGTGAGATTAACATGTTAGTGACACTACTGCGGCGCCTGTAATCACCAACCACGAAGCGAGCTGCCCTACGCTGAACTTTTTCAAGAGCAGCGATCTGGCATTCACGCCATGGGTCCCATGCTGGGACGGCGTATTCCAAAATGGGGCGTACTAGACTGAAGTATGCTAGCTCTCTTGTCCTGGGGGGCACTTCCTGTAATTCCTTTTTACAAAATATAGTGCCCTATTTGCCTTGCAAGTAAGCATGCCAATATGGTTGGACCAGTCAAGCTTATTTGTAAATTTAACACCCAGATACGTTAGCTCGGCTCGTGGGAGAAGTGCACAATTATTAAGAACATATTTAAACACAAAACGATCTTTCTTATTACAAAAATTGATCAAATTGCATTTTTCAACGTTCATGGCCATAGCCGACCTATTGCACCACTCTTGAATATCCAAGTCCCCTTGCAACACCTCACAGTCACCCGGGGCACGCACTTCCGTGTATATTATGCAGTCGTCGGCAAATAGCCGCAAGCGCGAATTAATGCCTTGCACGATATCATCAATGTAGATGATGAAAAGTAAGGGTCCTAAAATGCTACCCTGGGGGACCCCTGAAGTGACTGGAAGAGGACCTGACAGGTGCTCTCCTATCCTTACACACTGAGAACGACCAGAGAGATAACCCATTACCCAGTTAATAGTTGGTTTGTCTGCCCCTAGAAGCTCCAACTTTCTAACCAAGAGTCTGTGGTTAATCACATCAAAGGCTTTCGAGAAATCAATAGCTATGGCATCGACCTGTAAACTCCGATCAAGTGACATTGCTAGGTCCTGCGTGAACCCAGTGAGCTGAGTAGCACATGAGAAACCTGGTCGAAAACCGTGTTGAGCGTCAGAGATCAGAGAGTAAGTTTCCAGGAATCCTCTGATGTGTTTAGCCATGATGAACTCAAGAATTTTAGAACAGGTATTTAGTAAACTTATTGGCCTGTAGTTGGATGCTACTGAACGACGACCCTTTTTAAACACTGGGACGATGACAGAGCGTTTCCAACATGCTGGAATATTCCCTTCCTTGACACTAGCATTGAAGATAATAACCAGAAATTTAGAAACGATGTGTGGAATTAACTTGAGAAACTTTATGCCCACGGGGTCTGGCCCTTCACTTTTCTTTTGTTCCATGCGTTTGATTCTGTTTATGATCATAGTTTCAGTGACCAGGAGAGGTTCCCATAGATGGTTTGAACACGGTCCCTGTGGGAGTGGCGTTTTACGATCCACACTGAAAACTTTAGCAAATGTTTCATTTAAAAGATTTGCCTTATCAACTGGACTTGAAACCTCCATCACTTCCCCCGTGGGATCATGAACTTCCAGGGAAGGGACAGTTGCTCCTCTGCCTCCCTTTCTTGTTTTATTGAACCCCCAAAACTGCGACAAACCATCCTTGTTGGGTAGAAGTGACGACAGATAACTTTCAAGTGCTTTAAATTTGGAGTCATTATATTCCTTCAATGCATCAGTGTAATTTTCTTTGTTTCTGGTCGAGACCCTTCGTTTCCTGAAAAGACGTCGAAGCCTTCTCTTTTGGGTAACGAGAAGTCCCGAAAACCACGGTGGCTTTGGAGGCCTACTGATCACCTGTTTGGTGGGGATGTAAACTGCTTTAGCTTTCTCAACAATCAAACTGAATTTCTCCCACAGCAGGTCCACGTTTACACCTGAGTTTAAGCCAAACGAAGTAAACTCTTCGAGACACGATAGGAGGTAATTGGACATTCCCGAAATATCCGCCTTATGGTACTGATAAATGTGCAATTTCTCTCCCCCTCGGTGAACTTTGGTTTGATTGAGTTGATAGAGACCAGCGAATGATCTGAAATGCCCTTCTCAACCATGCAACCATGGAGAAGCTCGGGCGGCCTGATAAGGGCAACGTCCAGAAGGTGAGCTCCTCTAGTAGGAGCGCGAACAAATTCAGTTAAGCTAAACTTTGCAGCCAAGGCAAGTCCCCGAGAGTTAAGCGCCATCCCATAAGCCGGATTTGGGGATATCTCACTACGCTCCCATTGTATGTCGGGTAGATTCAAATCTCCCAAAACTAACAGGGGTGAATTAACTTTTTTGAGCAGTTTAAACTTACACAGACAGCTTTCAATGGCATCAAAAAGACCAGCATCAGTAGTTGGAGGCCTATATACAACAAGGATATGAAGATCGTCAAGGGGGCAGCTCACTTTGCAAAGTATAAACTCATAAACATCGTCAGAGTGCAGCAGAGTGCAATTTAAAGTCGCCGAAACGCAGAGGAAAACACCTCCTCCACGACCCCCCTGTCCCAGACAAACCCTGTCCCTTCTGAAGACGTTGAAGTCAGACGGAAAGACCTCACAATCATTTATTTGAGGCACTAACCAAGATTCGCATCCTGCTACAATTTCAGGCGAGTGAGTGTCCAGCAGAGATGAGAATTGTAAGATTTTGTTTTTGATGCTCTGAAAATTGCTCATTAAAATTAACACCTTTTCCTTTCCTGTACTAAAGGGTGTAGGGCAGGAAGTCATACTTATTGCCGCTTTTGGCTTTCGCTTTTGTTCCAGCAACCCAGGGAAGTTTGGCTGAATCCGTTTAAGATTCCTAGCTGTCCCAATCATCGGTGGTCCAGGTGACAAGCCAATATCGCTCCGGCAAAGCATTGTCTCATTTTGATAGCCTGCACTAATTTTATGAGACGCCAAGGGTTTTGCATTTACGCTTACCACCCCCTTGAAATTTCTAAAAAAATATCAGACAATGATTTAGTACCATACATATTCATGTGAAGCCCATCTCGCGCCCAGCAGTTTTCGAGCTCGAGATGGTAATTTAGATCTATGAAATACACATTGTCAGCAATTGAAAAGGCAGATGACACGAAAGAAGCAATAAATGAATTTAAAGATTTAATTTCCTCACTTGGTCTAAATCTAGGTGCAATTATCCCAGAAAAGAGAATGTGTGTAAGAGGATAAAACTTCTTACAGTTTCTTGCAAGATGTGCGAGGTCGTCAGCTATTTCCTCCTCCGAGTTGTACTGCAGCCAGTTGTTAATCCCGACATGAACTATGATGTTCCGAGGGATGGAACCGACGAGGTCCTGAATGCGCGGCAGCAATTTCGTCACATGGTGAACCATCGCTCCGGGGACGCACACTACAGCAACGTTTTTGTCAGAGAGGAAATCCCCTACCCGACGTAGTAGGCTGTCACCAATAATTAGGGTGTCAATTTGACATCCTCTATCCGGCTTACTGATCAAAATTTGCTTTTCGAAAGCAAAATTTGCTCTGCTGGGAGATTTGGATACGGGCAGTTGACCGCGAGCACGATCCAAGAAGCCATTTGCGCGTCGGTCGGCAAGTCGTTTGCGACCTTTTGGCGAAGATGGCCCCGCCACTTTCCACCCTTCCTGGGTTGAACTCACAGAACTTTTCGGGGGCAGAGACACTGGTGAACACTTATTATTACCGCCCTTTGTCAGAGCTGGTTCGGGCGATTCTGCGACACGCGACTTTTTCGCACTGGCACTTTCACTGCTGCTGTTGCAGTTGCAGCCCGACTGTTGATTCATTTCGAACAGAGTTTGCGACTTCTTCTGCTTCTTCTGCTTCTTCTGCTTTGTTTTTGGTCCAGCTGGCTCCTTTGGATGTGGTGCCTTTCCATTCGGGATAGGCGCTCCTGCCAGGCCAACCGGACTTTTGGGGGAAGGGGCGACAGGAGGAACAGAAGGCAGTGCGGACAGGCCCGCCTTCAGATCACGTACAATGGCCTCCAGTTGCTCAACTTTGCCGAGGGCGCCTGAGATGTGCTCGTAATTCGGCTCATCAGGAGCGCTTCTCAAATTTTCAGGAGAAGCAGAAGTCGAACATGGGCCTTCGGAACTGCAACCAGAATTGTGTGCAGCCGGGGGCTCCACGGTAGATTTAGTCGCTGTCGTGTTGACCTGATGACACGTTTGACTGGCCTTCTGTTGCGATTTTGACATGGTTGGAGCAGATGACTGGTTGAGCCAGATGGCCTCAACGCCGACCACGGCATCAAATCGGCTTGAATAACTCTCAAAGTGATTTGAAAGTTCGTCAACACGCCCCTCCAGGACAGCCAAACGGGAATCAACTGAACCAAACTCATCACCGAAACGATTTACCAGAGATCGGACCACCTCTTTGATCTCTGCTACTGTCTCGTGAACATCTCCGTGGTCCTGAACAGGGCCAGGGTCAGCTGACAAGTTTGGAAAGAAGGCTTTGATGGTAGCGGAACAATCAGCACAGGCCCACTTATCGGGGTCGGCTGACAAAGTGACACCAACTGTGTCTGGAGAGTTGGTGCAAGAGACGTGGAACCAATGACCACAATCATCAAAGTTCAATCGGCAACGAACCATAACTCCTCCGTCAGTAGAGTGCTTCCGATCAAACTTGCAGTTTGAATAGCAAAAGAGCGATTTCGCCTTCCCTTGCTTGGCCATATTGGCAGATCAAAGTTTATGAAGCAATGACTGATCTTCAATCGCTGGGATTGGTAGTTCTGCAATAATTGAATTATTGCGTCATCCGATGCCTCTCCCACCAGCAGATGCTTGCCAGATGCTCGCCCCTCACCAAGGCGCCGCCCAAGTCCACGCCGACACTCCAACGCTGTCTGTTCCAAGGGAAAATGGCGGATGTTTTGAATTTGGATAAG
Source organism: Sinentomon sp. SZTP_YWyxl (assembly GCA_030068105.1). Taxonomy (NCBI): domain Eukaryota; kingdom Metazoa; phylum Arthropoda; class Protura; order Sinentomata; family Sinentomidae; genus Sinentomon; species Sinentomon sp. SZTP_YWyxl. The sequence goes on along the minus strand of JASGXE010004020.1, from coordinate 4,051 downwards.
GCGCAGACAAGCCAAGCGAGAGGCGTCAGATGCTGCTGATTTTCTGCAGAGGCACACAAGAGCAGTTGCGAAATTCTATTGGTGAATTTGCCTGGGCCTGCTCGACGAAACTGCCAGTCAGAAGAACGTCGCGGCACAACACAACCAGCGTTTCTCTGTGCACAGATCAATCAACGTTTGCCACTGCGAATGAAGTTTGATGGCCCCGAAAACTGTCACTTGAGAATGCTCGTCCTGTAGTGAAACTGGTGATGCTCTGGAACCACAGGTACACTGTCCAATATCGAAGTAATATCAGGATACAATGACCGACCAGGGAGAGGCAAAAATACGCTCCTTATCTCACCGACGTCAGCAGACGGGATTCCGATATTCCGAACCTTTGTGGCAGACATTATTCTGATAGAACAAAGTTGATCATCTAACTTCCTAATCTCGCGGTAGCGGAACAAAGTAGATCATCTAACTTCCCGGAACAAAGTAGATCTTACAAATCTGGCCGTAGCGGAACAAACTTGATCATATAACTTTCTGATCTCGCGGTAGCGGAACAAGTCGATCATCAAACTTACTAATCTCGCGGTAGCGGAACAAAGTTGATCATCCAACTTACTACGTAATCTCGCGTTAACGGGACAAGCTGATCATCTTACTTATAAATCTCGCGGTAGAGGAACAAAGTTGATCTTCTAACGATCTAATCTCGCGGTTGCGGAACAAAGTTGTTCATCTAACTTCCTGTTCACGCGGTAGCGGAACAAAGTTGTTCATCTAACTTCCTTATCTTGCGGTAGGGGAACAAAGTTGATCAACTTCTGATCTCGCTGCAGCGGATCAAACGTTGACAATCTAACGGCGGGGACACGATGTTGAGGTATAACGCTATATCGAGCAAAACGCTATATCTGGGTCGTGCCTTCCCACTCGCGAGTGGGAAGGCACGACCCAGATATAGCGTTTTGCTCGATATAGCGTTATACCTCAACATCGTGTCCCCGCCGTAACTTACTATTCTCACGGCAGCGGAAAATAGCCGCGGCCATTTTATTGCACAATCGACTTTCCAGGTAAAGTAATTTTATTGTATCATGTTTCTTTCTCGCAGCCCGATTTTTATTGCTCTTTTTTTTAAACTGCCTTTTCATACAGGCTTTGGAACATTTTTTATCCTTGCAGTTGGGTATTCCAGCATTCCTAAAAGATATAACTTTCGACATTTTACTCCATGTCTGCATTTCAGTTTCTTTTAGCGCGTAAAAGCTACCTTTCTACCTTGAAAATGCGGGTTTATACCTTTTGAAGACATTTTTCCGGTAACACTTGGGAATCCCTGACTACATGTGGATTCGGCGATACCGTAAGTCCGCGAAATTGTTGAATCCACACGTAGTCCACGTAGTCAGGGATTCCGACGTGTTACCCGATACGCATAAGATAATTTTGAAATCGTGGGCTTTGTAAATTTCAGGACTGGTGGAACGCAATGAGTCCCAGCGAGTTCTGGGAGCGTTGGAACGTGATCATCCACGACTGGCTCAAGGAGTACGTCTACAACGACGTGGCGTCCGTTTCCGGGAGGAACCGCGTCATTCCTGCTCTGGTCGTACTCATCGTCTCTGCGCTGGGACACGAGTACGCCATCATTTACACCTTTAAGGATTTCAATTTTCTCTGCTCCTTCGTTTTCGTCTTCGCGACACTTGGCACCATTTCAATCGGTCGCCAAGTGTCTTCATTTGGTAACTATTCGATGTGGATTTCTGCTTTCCTAAACAACGCTATTGTCGGCACGGCAATCCGGTTGGATTGGGTGGCAAGGCAGAACTGTAAGGACTACCACGTAAGTCATACTGTAATTGTATTGAGATTTGCGATTTAAATGCAAATTTTTAATTTTGACAGACAAGGCAGCGCACATGAGAACAACAAACAGATCTTCAATGTTAAATTTGGACAATAAAGAAAAAAAAAATAACGTGGAAACAAATTTATTCATAACGACAGAGCGGCGGTAAAGGATCATAAAGACAAAACGAATTCATTCATTCCTGAAAAAGCGTCTGTGACATTTAAAAAAGTGGGTGAATAATTGAATATATGCATGCAATGATACCATGCCATTACAATGACAACATGCAATGATAACATGACGTCATGGTGTGGACCCATCGAAAGTCATCTTTTCCATCTTGCAACAATTTCACAAGCATCACGATGCGGAGTTTTTCAAGAGTGTCCTCACAAAAGTAAAAGCGGTCACGGGAAGTCTCCCTGCGAAATAACTGACGATTAAACGGCATTTAGACATGCGTGTTTATTCTTTAATTCTATAGGCACCCGATTTTTGCTTATCTTGCTGGTCATGTCATCCTGAACAACAAAACATGCGTTGTTTGCCATGTTTGCCATCCGGTGACCCGCGTCACCCTATTATAACCTTCCGAAAGATTCAAACATCATTTCACTTGCACCAAATCGCATCTCTCACACCAGGCAACACATTGCTTGATCAACATTGTTTCTTTTTCCACATTAGCTGTAGATCGGTGCAGTCTATCAATTCTTTTCTATTTTGACTCTTTTTCGTTTCTCCTTGCATACAATACTGCGAAAACCACTTTATACTCGCACCTACACCGGCAGTCATGCAAACGTGCCTGGCAGGCTTGTTGCCGAGTTCTTGCATTTTCATCCGTGGTTGCGAAAAGGAGCTCCAGTTCAGGCGCGTTTTTTCAATGAAAAAAAAGAAAAGTGGCCTTATCCTTTCGTTCCTTTGTCATGATTAATGCATGGCGTTTTTGTTTATAATTTTAGGAACCGAGGTCTGGCCTTGAATGGTTCATTCCGTCATTCTACTTCTGTAACGTTCCCGCCGAGTTGAGGGAAGAGCAGAGTTAACGAGGTCATTGCCAACCTCAAGTGATTGATCTGTCCTGCTCTGATGTGTTGCTTGCTGGGTCGAATCGTCGAATTAAACGACGACATGTTTGTTCGTCGCCATCAATTCTTTTGGCTTTTCTGTTTCCATGTTGTATTTTATTATCTTTCCAACTTAGATATTTTGCGTTCTGGCAATTAAATCGAGGAAATTCTTTGCTGCATTGTGTAATCGGCATTACATTATTGGCATTGAGCGAAGTGAGCAATCAATCATATACATTATGATTGATGCAATCTAATAGCCACAAATACATTGTTTTATGGAGAAAAATATAAAAAAAGCAAATTGTGAAAAGAGACAATGAAAAACAGACAGTGAAAAGAGAACAACAAGGAACTCAAATGTTAATGTAGCAATTCGTCAAATATTGAGCTTTTCACATTCATGATAAATGTGGTAGTGAGGAGGGCGACTGGGCCACGTTCTCCGGAAGAGAGTTCCAGTTTGCAATAGATTTTGGGAAGAACTGAAATTATGGTTTGAGTGGCAGGAAATCCTGGCGAGTGCCTTACTGTTGATGTAAAAAAATCTGACCTGGGGATTGCGATAGCATTCAGGCATTAACAAGCCGGAATGACAGTTGACGATATGGTGAAATAATGAGAGTCGATGAAAGTGTCTGCGATCGCGCAGATTTGGCAAGCCCAGGGTTTTAAGAGAGATGATGCTCAGAAATCTAAGACTTTCGATGCTGGATATGACAAAGTAAAGTGACCCTCGACTTTTATGGCAGAGCAACTTTATCACATTTTGTTTCCACTTTCTTGGTCCACAGAAATGTCTTTGCAATACTAAATACTGCAGCGCCGCAGCGGGTTAGGTCATGGCCAACCAATGGGTCATGATAAATTAGCTGCCTGCCATGAAACTCGTTGAGAGAATAGAAGGAAAAAAACAGGCTGTTTTTTGAACTTGAACATGATCTCAATTTTTTCGAAGCACTCAATTATGTTTCATTTCAATTGTAATTCCCGACCACAAATGCGAAGAACACCACATGGAATTATAATTATGTTACCGGTGCAACCTCCATTCTATTAGGCAGCCAACACACTTCCTTTTCTGCCAAGTCACGCACCGCGCTGCCAATTTTTGGGTTGCCATAAGCCA
>JASGXE010004019.1:0-24481 GCA_030068105.1 Sinentomon sp. SZTP_YWyxl | reverse complement strand
GTTCACTCGAGAGCGGCCATAAATTAGCTTAAAAAGAGTCGCCACATACATTCATCGACTGCCGACAACATACAATCAACTGTCGATATCCGATATCCATGAGAATATCGGCAGCATTTTCTTTTCGGCAGCTGCCGACGGACATCGACAGCTTTTCATTGCGCATTTGATGACAGGACGAGGACAGGACGACGTCGACCACTGAGAATTGCATTACAACGCAGGCATCTGTGTCTTCCAAGGGAAAGAGAGAAAAAGGATATCAGAGAAATGACAATAATTATTGTAGACGACGTTAATGTCGTCCGCTGTATGAAGTCAAAATCATTTAACCAAAAGACGTTCTTTGGTACCAACTTGGCCTCACATTGGCACTCATCAGTCACCCTCACCCAGCTAGAGTTGCATGACGTTTCCGGTTGAGATGGTCCTGCGTTTCGGCAGGCTGCTTCGGACTTCTTACCTTAGTGCTGGTGACCTTGCACTTGGTCATATTTAATAATGGAATAATTTCATATTTTACCAAGTGCAAGGTCACCAGCACAAAGGTGAGAAGTCCGAAGCAGCCTGCCGAAACGCAGGACCATCTCAACCGGAAACGTCATGCAACTCTAGCTGGGTGAGGGTGACTGATGAGTGCCAATGTGAGGCCGACTGATGAGTGCCAATGTGAGGCCAAGTTGGTACCAAAGAACATCGTTTGGTTAAACGATTTTGACTTCCTTCAGCCGACAGCATTTAAGTAGTAAAGGTACAATTGTCATTGTTTTGCACGCCAAAAGACCGGCAAAAAAGGTCTTAAAGCTTGAAGTCTGCGGTCACTAGCAGTTGCTATTTAAGGAAGTGAACACTTGATTTCATTCCAAGCACTGTCTGTGTAAACCACCCACGAAATGTGATGTTGTTGTTGGTTGGTGATGAGGAGAGGGAATGGCAACATTTTCAATGTGATATCAGAAAAATCCACGAACAAAATAATCGAAGAAGGAGGGGAGTGTCGAACAAGGGCAACAGACTTCACTACAGACTCCTGGTGCAGCCATGCATGACGAGGACTTTTTGACTGTGTCTATATCCATGTGGATATCGTAGCTTTTTCCTTTCGATCCATTAGCTACCGACGGAAACAAAACCAACGTAAGGTATCTAAATCTGGGCATGGATCATAGGTAATTGTAGCATCACTGCCCACTTTAATGAATTTGCCTGCCATCATGCAATGCAACAAGGTTATTCTATCTGGAACAAGGTCTCATTTCCATGTCATCTTCTGTGTATCTCTGACGTGTGGCAGGGACCTTTTCAAAGAAGACTTCCTCACAATACCAAAATTACGATTTCACTAGCCATCCAAATCCCGGCAGAGCAACCGAGGTGGTGGAGTTTCGTTTTACATATCAAATTCATTGTTCTCTGTCTGCAATTCAATGTGGAGACAGCTCTGCTCGTTATTGAGGCATCTATATGGTGAATTTGATTAAAAAGCCGTGCAACAGCAATGAGAATTCATTTTTGATTGCGAACCTGCCGCAGAATGTGGCGGAAAATCTGAAAATTTCAAAATTTGGCACAAACTTGCGTCACAATCTCCTTATGGAAAAATTCCAATGGTGGGATCAATAATTTTTGTCCGCAAGTTGGGGGGAGTTGCATACACTCTCGCGCGTTCACGATTCAAAATCGCAGCATTCGCGATTCGTCGGCAAAAAAGCTTTTTAGGCCGGCTAGAGTCTACGGTGTTCTCGAAACATTTCCAGCTGGCCAACAACAATCTGTTTTTTGCCCCCTTGAAAAGTATCACTTACTCAAGCCCAAGACTTCGCTGCAGACCAATACTATCGGTGTGGCAAAGAGGTGATAATTAAAAAAAAATTGGATCCGCTTTCCTGGCTGTCAATTGAGATTTTCTGTCTTTCTGAGAAATTTGCCCAGTTTGATCATATGTGATCGCAGTTGGAGCAAAATCAGCAGTAACCGATTGCAAAAGCGCACCCTGTTATATGATCTCAAAAAAGAACCCATCTCTTTCCCGATGTACCAGGAGGAGATATTGGTCAATTTATTTGATGATGTTTGCAGAGTTCCTTGGGACATCGGCTCGCTTGTCGCCAAGGGATTGACAGACACACAATGTACCTGATAGGCATAGGTACGGTTTTCAGAATAAAAAAATTCCTGCAGCAACTACTGTCATATGCTCTCTCTCTCTCCCTATTTTTCTCTCGTGGCTTCCGTATATTATGGAAAGATCTCCCAGTGAAACATTCTTTTCTTCGAAAAACTTCTGGATTATTAGGTTTTTCGAGACGCACCGATATAATAATGGGAGCCTAAATTCCTTGTGTGATTCTGCGAGCAGAGGCTCATCCACAACAGCAGAAGGAGATAACACAGCGAGTAGGCATAACGGGGGATTTATTTTTCAATTAGAAAATCCGTGCATGAGATGAGAGTCGTTTCCCGTGCCCTGCCTTGCCCATGTGAAGCAGCTTTCTCATGCTGCAGGAAACAAGCCTATATGGTAGGTACAGGCCCAAAGTAAAATGAGACAGAAATGATGAAGAAAGATTCATATAATATAATAAGGGCTTAAAGCTCCTTGAATTGGGATATTAACAATTATTGGATTTTTACGCTCTCCTGATTTCGATATGAGGTACAAAGTTTCACATTGCAGACACTATGAACTCCAGAGGGATGTTTCTAACGGGATTTCGATATACGTGTAGGCCTTCGCGTACATGGAGAACGAGAGAGGGATGATGGAGTCCTCTTGGGTGAATTATCCGAGCAGAAGGAATTCCGTTATTCTCCATCCCTGTCTGTGGCTGTGGCATTTACTGACAATTGAGTTTAGTCGCATCGCATCCGTCGTGGCCGCTGAGGGAACTGCGGACGGATTTCCTGCTGCCTGATATTCGTACGATACCGCTACTTGAAAGAAATCGCGTTATCGGAGCCGTAGTTTTCGTCGAATTCTTTGACACGGCGATCTACTTACTTTTGCGTGATTTTTTCCTGGCATTTCCCCGGGGGAAGACGGGACCACGATAATGTCCCCTGAAAGGACGGGGAATTATGTTTGGTGACTGCATGCCGAAAAACATCGCAGTGAGATACATGAAAGACCATATAGGCTTTACAAGAGGACCAAAGACAGAGGCAGACAGGCGCTCGTATAGATTAGAGAACCAACGAATTCAACTCAGCGTACCTTCCCAAAATGGGTAGAGAAAGTATGTAGCATATCGCAGATATCTGAGAGGCGGGCTTTTTTCGTTGTCTCAGATTGAACATGATATTACCAAAAATTTGGGAGGTTCTACACATAGTTCCCATGGTTTTAGTTGGTCTAGCTCCAGGCCAAAGGGCCAGAAAAAGTGGAAAAGTAATTGGACCTACGATCTTCTCAGATTTGCTTAGTCATATGTGAAATAAGAAGGAAAGCCATAAAAAATCCAAGAATTTTGGCCGACGTCACAAAATATTCGCAGCATCCTGCTTCGAATACTACCAAGAAAATTATTTATTGTTATTTGCTTCAGACTAAGGAATACCCAAAAATGGCTTTGGAACCTGCATGTCATAAAATCGTTCTCAAATGCCATCAGTTGGGAGGAATCAGCCGATATTTTTTTCTACTGAATCATTTTGCTCGATCAGATTTTTTTAACTTTTTTGTCTTTGAAGATATCGTATTTATTCTCTTTCTGGCCGTCTTTCCATGTTTCACAGTCTTCGCCCCATTCATCTCAGCAGGTCCGAAACATGGACAAAAGTATGCACAGGTTTTTTGGAGAAATAATATCTGTTTTATCACGGTGTCGAAATCTTCTCAAAATGGTCAGAAACATTTCGAATTCATGGATACGAATAACAAGTGGCATTCTTATCTTTCACGAACTCACCTTAAATTGTTGCAAAGTCCATATATAGGAGATCGTCCTCCTATGAGAACAGACTTAACCCAATGACAGCAAATGATTATCTATGATTAATAATTCAATTCAATTCCGATTCATGTTATTTGCGGAGTTTCCCCCGATCAAAAAAATGTACAAGGATAAACTTAGGGCAAACAAAGGGATGACAAACAAGGGATGACAAATATTGTAGGTGCACAAAATAGTGAAGTCAAAACATTTGACGATGATAATATAACACAATGAATGAGTGAGGGACTCTAAATTAGGTCTTTGAAAGTTAGTTTCTAAACGACTTCGAAATGTGTTGACGTTCAGCGGATGGGAAAATAATGATTGAGTGACTGCATAGGAGATTCCCTTTTATCAAGTTCCTTGACAAGAAAAATTCACGGATTCGTACACGCACCTATCAGAATTTAATGACCAACAGAATTTGAACTTCGAAGAAGCGACAGTATTCGTAAGAACAGCAATGAAACGATTTTAGCAAACCACGCCGCATTCTAACTAACGATGAAGCAATTGACCCTATACATACATATTGAGCCTCATTTGTGGACAGGGAAGGTGCCAAAAGATTTGAGAGCCTGCCTCGAACAACACGGACGGATATCGGCGGTTAAAGGAGCTTCGGAGGGAGGGAATTCCAATCATCAATGGGTTGTCATTGACCTTATATGGCACCATTTTTCCATTGTAATTTTCTCATTCATTTTATGTTGGGAAAACTCTGGGTGGATAGCTGGGGGACATTGACATTCGCTAGCTCATATACGAGAATGCAGTGTCTCAACCGCTGTGGAGATATGGGGTGATCAATGTCAGACCGGTATGCATGTAACATCGAAGGAGCGACTTATGAGTGTGGCATGCATTGAATGACATTAATCAGTGCCTATTTGGATTTGCGATTAAAACACTTCGTTCCTGTTCCTGGACGATGGACGACTTCCTATTCCCTAGTTTTTGGATGATTAAACATAGATCGTTATGCTCTGATTACAATTCAAGAGATAACCGAATATTGTGGCCCGCCAACTGCACAGATCGTTCGGAAAAATATGCAATGGAAAGAAACGTTACGGAAAAAGGTAATGAGTAAAAAAGTTTGGGGGGTGGAAGTTGACGCGAAGAAAATAAACTGGGAAAATATAAAAGGGGAAAAAGAAACTGGGCTGATAAGAAGTGTAAAAAACGTGGCAGGAAAAATAAGCGCAGGGAAAAACGGGACACAGGCGATCATTTTTCTCCCTGGTGAAAAGTGCCACCGTCGCTAAGAAATCATGTTATTCATGCATGCCAACCCAACTCATCAGATCAGAGGTAAGAATGACACTCCGCAGCCTTTGAGACCAAATCGGGTGGCACCGTTTTTCCAAACGATTCGGAAAAGTGAAAAAATGAGCAATCACAATACACATAGCATAATTGCGGTTATTTACTTGTATTTCCAGACAATGCAACGTCAACGAAATCCGACCATCGTTTTCTTTGCCCTTGACGTGGTGGTGTGCGTGATTTTCGGTTCACTTCCGAGGCTAAGTCAAGCGTCCTCAGTGGACGTCAAGGAGCAATCGGACGTTCGTCTTCCTTGCCGTTTCAAAACGGATATCGTAGCAAAACAACCCACCTTCTTCTGGAGTCGCATATCCACTAATCGAACGGAAAACGTTGCCATAGGATCGACACCGTTCAACCGCAATTACAGGTAACTACCTACCTGATCAGTAAATTTATAATTGAGTACAAAAGAAGGGGTTGCGCCCATTACAAGGGGCAAAGTTTTCCAAACAAGCAAACTGTCCGAGAATAAGAAGAAAATTGCGTGAGAATGCATTCGCTGTGCTTGCATTCACGGCTTGCTATTTTGCATAGAGAGCTCAATTTCTTGCTTAACGGCCTATTGGAGATTTTATGGAGATTTATGTTGGTACATTGGAGATTTTATGAAGATCTGGCGAATGTGATGCAAGAACCACCCAATTTCAGCAGGGCTTGAACCAGCTTCCCGCCATAGCAGGCCTACACAAATTGTTATTGGATTTGTATAGGATTGGATTTATGTTTCAACTTTTGCACGATGAACGTACCGATAATCCGCTTGGCACATCTCAAAGATAACCTCTGTATCGAAAGACACAACCATCATCAAAAGGCAGAAAAGGCAGCCGAACATTCAGAGAAAAGGAGTAGAAACGCGAGTTGGGCTCATCCCACAAAACTGAAGCAAGAAGGTGGTTGTTTCCAAGTATTTGCACTACCATTTTGAGACCACTGAAGTAATCCAGGAATGAATTGACTCTGGAAAGCCAAACTAACCGACAAAAAAGAAAGAAACAATCGTTTTGTAACAATTGCTGCTTGAAGGGCGGTGACACAAATAAGTAAAAACCATTGTTCCATATTTCCACATGCAGGCTTGACTTCCAACCGTCAATTGGACGATACGATCTGCTTATTTCCAACGTCAGCTACAGTCGCGATAGGGGAAGCTTCCAATGCACACTCAAAGAAGGAGGAACAGGAATCGATTTCCACACAGAATTGATTCATTTGACCATCCTAATTCCACCTGGAAAGCCAATTATAACTCCGTCAAAGCCAACCGAAACGGAAGGAAACCGACTTCAGCTGACTTGTTCCACAACAGGAGGAAGTCCTGACCCTGTCATAAGGTAGGCCATTAAGGTACCTACCTGTGTTGTGGTTGGCTTATATACAGCGTTTCCCAAAAGTCACTTGACAACCCCAGAGAAGTGCATTACAGTTTTGAGGCAACTCTGGAAGCTTGCAGTGGAGTTTGTTCCAATTCGAGTGGATAACACCTGCAGCAGGCAGCCTGCCCAATCTGAACCTGAAATCTATAGATATAGCCCCACAAGCGAAGATTGAAAGCTAGAAAATAGCGAGGGTTGTCAAGTGACTTTTGGGAAATTATGTTTACTGGGTTGTACTTGGTGGAATTTTTCTATGCGATCTTTTCAGACGTCATACTTTTCAAACTGGCCTTCATTTCCAATTGCGTTCTGTCATCTTCTGTTGTTTGTGAGTTCAAGCGTGATTTCAAGCGTGATTTCAAGTTTCAATTATAAGGCGATTCAATTATCCTTAGCAGAGACAGCTGCATTATGTACAAATTAATTCATATTTAACCTGACAGATCAGTCTTGTTTCTCTTATATATCTGGGAGGGTCCTCGCCAAGTTTGCATTATGGGAAAGTTTGCAGAGATCCTTGCCAAAAGGGATGCAATCTCATTTGTTTTTGAATACCGCTTCTGTTTTGCACATTCTCGTGGTTATTCAACCTGACCTGTTCAACCTGAAAAAAAGTTCAGCAGCTGCCCACCAACCAGATATCAGCCATCTACCGGTCGAAGGTCTGGCTGCAAGCATCATCAAAACTAGTGGCGGACTAGATGGGAAATTTTGACAAAAACATTCCAGAAGGGCGAGATAACTGAAACATGGGCACAGGCATTGATTTTTGTTTACAATGTGAAAAAGGAGTTCGTCCACGTGTGCGGTCCACTCACTTCCATTAAAAGCATAAGTGTTGTTATTGATAATCCAAATGATGTAACTCAACTGCAAAATGACCTTGACAATGTGTCCGACTGGTGCACCACTTGGTTGATTGAACTAAATATTGGCAAATGTGAAACCCTTACGATTACGACTAAGAAGACTCTTTCTATTTCAACCTATTCATTACGAGGAGTTCCTTTAAAACATGTGACCGAATGTAAGTATCTCGGGGTGACAATTAACAACAAATTAGGAACAGACTCTCAAACCTCGGCATCCATAAAGAAGGGGTATTCCGCATTGTACTCCATAAATCGTGCTCTTGGCGACTCGACGCAAAATGTTATAGGGAAAAAGGGTTCAAAACTATATTGTGAGACCAATTCTTGAATACGGCTCAACAGCCTGATCCGTTTCTTGTAGGTGAGGTGGATAAACTTGAACGCGTGCAAAGGAAAGCGATACGGTTGGTGACCAAAATATTTAGTCGAGAAGTGAGCTCCAGAGACCTTCTCTCCGCACGCTGCTGGCCGTCGCTTAGCAGCAGGCGACAGGCCGGAAGGTCGATGAATCTGTATAAAGCCTATAATGACTATGATGGCCTTAGTGAATTAAAAGGTTCTCTAAAAGCCCCTAACTACTACAGTAGGCATGACCATCAAACGAAAATTGAGCCTTTAGCAAGTCGCAAAAATGTATCCTTTTATTTTTATTTTATTTATTTATTTATTCAAACAAAAACACCTACAAAAAGATTTGGCAGGTGGATGGATGATACAGTGCATGGCACCAAGTCAGAAAATTCATATTCATTTCTTCCGAGGACTATAGGGACTGGAACTAATGCCGGGACACATCTTTGTAGACTGCCGCAACCCGCGAATATTTAAAAAACGTGTAATAACTCATTTTTCAACAAACGAACCCTGTGTTTCGTGAATTGATGGCAACTCCATCCAAGGTCGTAGTTTGCTTGAATTGTCTAATAATTGCATATAGGCCTACCTGTGTTTTTAGTGTGGCATGCATGTTGTTTGATTCCTGATTATTGCAGTTTCGCACCACATGGTTGAATCAACTTGTTGTTTCAGTGCCTTGTAAAATATCTGCGTTTTCCATGTAAATTCCCATTTTCCCCTCCATCACGTGGCATTGTATTGCTCATAATGGTTGTAAATTATAATAATGATAATAAGTACACTCACAAGCAATCATCTTGAACTATTTTTTTGATGGAGAGATTTTTTCTTCTTTTTTATTGCAACTAAAATGAGCAGCACATAACATCTCCCGTTGGCGTGATATGGACACACGTGCGGAACCCCTGAAAGAGGCACATCGAATCGAATCGAATCGAATCGAATCGAATCGAATCGAATCGAAAGGAACTTCATAAAATTTTAGATTTTTGGCATTCCAAAAAACTTATGATGCTGCATGGGCTTATTTCTCTTGGCTATAACTTGGAAAATTGTTCCCTGCTTTCTAACATCAATTATGCAGAGGCAGACATTAGTATCTATCCTGGGCTATGTTTACTGGAAATCGACGAGGAAGAGGAAGAGCAGTTTGAGTTCGAAACAGAGGCAGGCCTGTATTATACGGAACTTATCAAAAGTCCTCGAAACAGGCGATATTTTAAAGGTCTTGAAATTGTAGGGGCCATCTAATTTCAACAGGGCTTGGTACAACTTCACGCCTCACACGAGTGTCATGATGTTTTGCGGCGCGTACTGCCATTGATTCCAATGGCGCTTGAGTTAATTATTATGAACTCCCATGTTCGAAGACTTTTGACGAGAAGTGTCTTATACTGGCAGGATCTAACGAGACTTTTGGTTGAAAGAAGAAGATGCACGGGGTGCTTAAGAAGTCCAAACCGAGAACAAAACTGTCACATACTTTCTCCTTGTCACGCGCACATGCAGGTGGTACAGAAAGGGGGAGTCTCAGCCGATCGAGGCGGCAACGAAGAAAATTCCTCAACGAAAACCCGTTGGAAGAACGACGGCCGCAATGCTGGAGCTGAGACCAGCTCGAAACGAGGACGGTGTCGAGTACAGATGCGAAATATGGAACAGAGCAATGGAACCGAACGAACGGCTCGAAACTTCCGTCACACTCAATATCAACTGTAAGTTTGGCCTGATTGATGCATGACTATACGAGTAGGCCTACAGCAATCAGCATCGGAAGCGCTCGAATAATTTCCCCTGAGTTGTAAGGTACCTAATGCGAACTTACGGAGAGTGTTTACTGTGAATGCTTTGTTATCCTGTAAGTGAACAATACTACATGCATTATTGGACCCCCATGCGTTTCACATCGATTCCAGCAATTCATGCGCTCCGATTGGTTGCAAAACTCAACAGCAGAGTTATATTCTTTTCGTATGCCGAAAGTGAGAAGATCTTATTTGGTTCAACTCGAAAAAACACCACATGTATTTCATAAATTCTTTGCTCACCAAAGAAGTCTTGAATGACATTACATCAAAACTGTCTGCAAAAAAACAACAAAATGTCGGTGGGTCTAATTACCTTCTCGTGTTGCAGATAACGGAAAACATAAATTTCGAAGAAGCAAAGATAATTAGGCCAAAAAATAAAATTCTGATGAAGGTCTACACTACTTTGACGGATAATTAGGGACTTTGTACAACACGATGTAATGAAACGCACTGCGTTTGCAGAAAACTCAGCCTGTTTATGGGTTTTTTCTCTCCACAACGGCCAAGAACCCATGTGTGAATGAGAACACCATTTTATCCCTGCAAACCATTTTGTCCCTGAACGGACCTGGGTCCGTCAAAATTCGTCTAGCATGGAGAAATTGTGCTTGAAATGTGCAGACAGACCCCGACGCTGCTGCTCGTAAATAGGGGGGATTCCGAAGGTCCATGGTGAACGGAAGTTGAGCATTTTCAACAGGTTTTGCGTATTCAACAGTAATTCATTTTCAACAAAACATTTCACGCTTTGCACGAATGTCAATATGTTTTGCGCCGAAAATTGCGCTTTTCATTTTACAAGTGGTGCCTGAGATTGTAATGAACTCGGATAGACGAAGAATATTGGCGTCGAATGTATCCGATTACTTTTTGTTGACATTTTTTATTATCAAGATAAGCTTTGCAGACAAGAAATAGGCCTATGCAAATTGCACATTCAGTCGGATAAGTCAGCGTTTTTTTTAAATCATTGAAAATCATATCAGGAAAAATTTCATTGATTGTCTTTTATTTATTAACTTGTTTCTGTTTTAGATTTCCCTCGCGTTTCTGTTGAGCCAGCGAGCCCAATCAGCATCATGCAAGACAGCATGGTCGAATTGATTTGTAACACCGATTCAAAACCCCCCGTCACGAAATACAGTTGGAAACACAACGGTCAAAGCATCGGCTCGTCCGCAGTTCACCGGATATCGAAAGCCTCCCCAACCGACGCTGGGACATACTTTTGCTCAGCCGACAACGGGTTGGGCAAACCTGGCGAAGCACACACGACCTTGGATGTTCTCTTTGCACCTGTTGTTTCACTGCCCAGCAGTCAGGAGGTCGAAGAGGGGGAGGTTGTAACGGTATTGTGCAACGTTACCGCCAACCCACCAGCAGAACGAATACGGTGGTTCAAAGAGGGAAATGCGAGTTTCGCTCAGGAAGGCGACGTCCTCAAAATCGACAACGTCAATTCAAACGACGTCGGAACCTACGTCTGTCAAGCTGTGAACTACCCTAAGGAGTCCCTTGGATCAGGAGAAAGTAAGACGAGAAACTCGGTTCTGAGAGAAGTGTCTTCAACTACCAAGCAGTTGGTGACCAATGCGTCGCTTTCACTGTTGGTTCGACACAGGCCAGGCAGAGCGAGGATCATTCCACGCAACCCAATTGCCATCGATGGACAGCCATTAACTCTGGCCTGCGAGGCAAATCCCCCGGGTTGGCCAACACCACAGTTCAGGTGGTGGAAAAAGGACTCGCAGGTAGGAACTCACACCTCTTTGTATCCTTTATCTTATTTTGGAACTTCTGCACAAACCCATTGCCTACATTTTTGTGCTGACCCATCCATCAATAATTATTGTAAAATGGTTTAGCTCCAAATAATTGTAAAATGGTTAGTTTATGGATAAATCATGTGGAGGACGTAACATTCTTCACTTGCAGAAGGTATCACCTGAATAGCAGTTTTTGCTCCCTTTTTTGTTTGAAAATCTGGATGTTGCTAGAGAGATTTCCGTTTGTTAATCAGAGATCTTTTAGCGTCAATCATTACGAGTACTGAGTTACATAAACCGGTCCAATAACCTGGGAACACAATATGATCAAGTTTACTCCAATGATTTCATTTTGGGAATTGGATCTTGCGGCCAACCACAGGCCGGACACTTTTGAAAAGACTGGAAAATGCTCATGAATGGGGACCTAATCAGTTCGACGCTGGGAAAGGACGATTGAAACGCCAACTGCCGGCCGTAAGTAAGATTATCTTTTCAAATCGCACTGTATCCGGAGTAAAGATATAGAAACTGAGTTCTGTATACGTGGATGTTTCAATCAGTTTATGTCGATCTGCGAGTTCCAACCCTTAGCTTCCATAATTGAATTATGCAAATCAGGTCTTTTTCTCTGATACAAAGCATCAAGTCTTGGATCTTTAAGCAACGGCAATCGATCACGTTGGCGAACAATCAGTTTTGAGACGCGTTGGGATTTTGGAACGGGCTTGATTTCGTCCAAGACGATTCCGAAAATTTAACAAAACATTTTTGTTATCGACAAAGCGCAATTGGACGTATTTAAAAAAAAAAAGATTCGTGAAACTATAATTTTATTATTCTTTATCCGACGATACCTACCACTCTGCTGCCACACGGTCACGCATTTGAATAATAAACGATCGCTGATGGCTGCCCCCCAAACAGACCTGAACTAAACTAGCAGTTTTCAGCATTTGCACAGTTCCACAAAAGTATCTAATTGAGAAGTATTTAGAATAGTACTATTTTATTAATATGTATAAGTATTTCTCACCAAGGCCCACAAAACGTGAATGCTAATCAATTTCCCGAAATGTTCTCAATATTTTCCCGGAATGCAATCAGCTTTGGAAAAATCTGGAAATACAATTCCTCGAGGCGGATCTCCGTGCGAATGATGTTCCGCTACTTTCTGACTGTTCGGACTCAGATCCGACTTTTATTGTGACGGTTGCGCAAGCCATTCATACTAATATGTGTTTTTGACCGAATATTAAGAGGAGGCAACTCCTAAAACAAACATGATTCTGATTATGAATACATTTGACGATTGAACTTCGATTTTTCTGGCAGATGCGCACCTCTGGACACCTCGCAACCTTTCACTGCGGCCGCAAACGTTCTGATCAAAACTTCCAACCTTTACATAAATTCCTGTGAGTCTAGAGCCTAATTTTTTTCAGTTGATTTCCAAGTTAGCCTGCTCACTTGCATATACAGACATAGCACTCTGCTGGCTGCACAGGAAGTCGAACCAATCCGATGACCGCAGATAAAAAAATCTTTTAGCAGCCACCGAAAACTGACCGCAGAGAATAAACATCTTTCAGCAGCCACCGAAAACTGCAAGTCGAGGAAAGAATTCGTAACAAAATACCAAAATATCGCATAGGTTCAAATGACATCGTAATGCATCAATGTTTCTTCTTCAACTGAGTTTGATGCAGGCGTGATCAAAAACGTGGATTCGAAAGACCTTCTGATATACATACAGGGGTTCCGTAAATCAACCACCGAAAGTTCAGAATAGATTCCACAGGACCATACAAATCAAACTTAATCAGTGGAAAAAGTGATCCGACCCCCGATTACTGAGTTGTGCCCCCCAAAACTCCCAAAATGGACTCCCTTGGGGAATTCATGGGGGAGGTAAGATTTCACCGTAGAACTGTCAAATTTTCAGGACAGGTTCTATGGAACAAGGACAACAAAAAATGTTCAGTGACGAAAAAACGTCCGAGCCTTCAATTCCACGCAGTTCCCCCTAAAAAACCCAAAAAGCCCAATTTGGAATTGTTTTGGGGAAACTGAGATTGGGGGGTCGTCGCATAAAATCCATTTTTAGAAATCAGATTCCCAAAGGTACACGGAACAAAAAATGTTCAATGGGAATATTTATACTTATACTAACAGCACCCAACTAAAGTATAAAACATTATGGCCCCACATATTAGAAATCCAAATGGCCGATATCCCTGCGCGTGTTGGTTCCCATTCCAGAAGGGTTGCGAATCAAATCGGATGCATTCTGGTGTAGTAATAAAAGCGTTCGGCTGGAGGCGAACGAACGCGAACTATAGTGCAGGGTCTGCAGCGGAAGGTACAGAGGCCTGCCCATCCGTATAAATAAAATAAGTGGATTCAGAAGAGATTTGTAACGAATGGAGAAAGACGAGTACGTGCATGCTGCGGGTGTAATGGAGAAAGCAAATAAACCTTCGAATGTTTAATATGAACGCGCAATTTAAAATAGAAAGTTCCAAAAGAATTGTGTGAGGCCTCACGAGGATGATATCGACATATGCACGAAGGCATATGTAGCCTATCTTGTGGGGGGCATAAACATATACAGGACAGGGGTAAAAGTATAGCGGGAGAGCTGCTCCAAATTACAATAGATTTTGTGTTTACGCCAACGCTCTTTTCCAGACAGACAATTGAAAAGCAACAGTGGGTTCTGTTTAAGGCACGAAAAAACGCAGCTTCGAATAAGCTAAAAGTTTTTTTGAGGCCAAACTTGTATTCATTCTCCCTTTCTGCATTTTTTCTGAAACGAAAATTGTTGTGCACTACCAACCCTAAACGGACCTATACTCGAAAATTTATGGCGGCTACTAAACGCCAAGAAGGGCGCCCCATTTTTAAAGTGCAAAAAAGAATTCCTGGAATTCTGCAAAAGTGTAGGAGCGCAAACAACGTTTAAAACGTCTTGAAAATAATTGCAGAAATGGTTAAGAGAAAGCAATGAAATTCGCATTCGCAAATTCGCCTTCTGTACCTGCCGTGCACCTACAGTAGAAAATGTCACATTTGACATAAATTTTCGCAATTTAGCTAAATTTCAAACTCTCATTTTGAACTTGGTCGCCCAATAAATGGAATGAAAAAAAAACTGCATTGCTGCGGTAATTTTCGGACGAGACAAGAAAACCTTTTCCGCAATTAGAACGGGTCAAATCAGAGAATTTTCATTGACTCCTGTCTTTAGATCTCTCA
The DNA here is from genome assembly GCA_030068105.1 of Sinentomon sp. SZTP_YWyxl. Classification (NCBI taxonomy): domain Eukaryota; kingdom Metazoa; phylum Arthropoda; class Protura; order Sinentomata; family Sinentomidae; genus Sinentomon; species Sinentomon sp. SZTP_YWyxl. Next base: position 9,774 of record JASGXE010004019.1, on the reverse strand, counting down.
AAAAGTCTCGGCTGCGCTAAGAGGATATGATTTTACACTGTGTGCGCGCTGCAAACCCTTTCCGCAGGCATGGAAGAAAGAATGCCCTGCCACTCGATCATTGAGTTTATGTGAGGCTGGCATAGCGGTGACCTGCATGAGGCAATATTTTTCAACAGGAGGCGTGTGTATTTTTATGGCGTGACTATATGGCGTTTTATAAATGAGAATCCGGCAGCAAAGCAATCGAGACAAATATTTCCTGCAATGCGTTGCGGATCGCATCGAAGGGGTACGTACGTATACCCATGAGTGGGAAAAAGACCGTAAAGAAAACAGCAAACTCCTGCTCCATGCATCACTGCCGCCGGCGAAGGGTCCCGGCTTTTATTTCACTGTTTAATTGCCGAATGAGGCAATTTGAGTTTTAATTAATTGCAAAGAAAGTTAAATAGCAAACGCAGATATAGGTATACCAGACCCATATTGTTCATTGATTAATTCCCTTTTCACCCGTACCCCATGCACCCGCAGTGCTGCAGAATTAATTCAGAGAAAAGCAGCAGAATAATAGAGGGTTTTATTTCAGCGAGACAATCCTCTCTGTCAATGCAGATGAAGCATATACATACAGGATTTAAATTATTGTCCCTATTCCTATTCCCATATCGGTCTCTGCTACCGCGATATAAGTCGGCTGTTAAATCTACTCACAGTTCTCAGCAGTGAACAACGCATTTCTCACACGGCAATTCTGTCTGAACCGGCAGGAATTCTCTGGGGCCGGAAAAGGAAACCCGGCCCCTCCAACCGAACCCCCAAATTGTCGATGTCATTCGTCCCATGAGTTATGGGAAAGACGTTTCGTCAAATTTTTTCAAAACTTGGATGAAAACTTGTCTTTGACAACTGGGGCATGGTGGTCCGAACAAGTAAGCCTCATCGGAATTAGTCTCCGATTCTTCAAGAGATCATCATTTCATTCCATTTCATTCCATCATTTCATTCCATTTCATCATTTCATTCCATCATTTCATTCCATTTCATCATTTCATTCCATTTCATTCCATCATTTCATTCCATTTCATCATTTCATTCCATTTCATTACATCATTTCATTCCATTTCATCATTTCATTCCATTCCATTTCATCATTTCATTCCATTTCATTTCATCATTTCATTCCATCATTTCATTCCATTTCATCATTTCATTTCATTTCATTCCATCATTTCATTCCATCATTTCATTCCATTTCATCATGTCATTCCATTTCATTCCATCATTTCATTCCATTTCATCATTTCATTCCATTTCATCATTTCATTCCATCATTTCATTCCATTTCATTCCATCATTTCATTTCATTCCATCATTTCATTCCATTTCATCATTTCATTCCATTTCTGGTTGGAGATACGATTGATAAACCCATCACAAACATCGATATGAGTTCAACGACAAGCGGTTTTCATCAAACGTATTTCAATCCCGAAAAGAAGATCAGGGAAAAAACGACTTTGAAACCTTCAAAAGAAAACGAGCGGTCTGGGACGTTTCATCGCCGGGGACATTTTGTCGCCGCGAAGTTTCATCATCGGACGTTTTGTCGCCGAAACGTTTCGTCTCGCGACGTTTTGTCACTGTGGCGTTTTATTGTGAGGACCAGAAACAGCAGGGTGTCTTGTTGTTCCCCAAACAAAACAAACCACGAAAAATGGAAACGCATATCATTTAAAAACTGAAATTCTGAATGGATTCAAAATGTAATCTGCGAAATAACAACAAAAATTTTCACTTCATTTAACGGTGATCGATCCAGCAGAGTGACCCTCTCCACCCTGCTTTCTCAATGCCAATGAAAGCAAATAAAAAAAAGATCCTTCAAAGCTGCTGGTCACGTCTGCTATAGGTCGACCCGAGACCATTTTTGCAATACGAACATGGCGGACCCTTTTTCAAAATTCTATCGTAATCTAACCAAACCTAATCTGATCCATCTGACATAACCCATCTAACCGTAAGCTTAACAACCTAACACAACCTAACCTATAATCTAACCCTAAATCCACAATGCGCGTTTCTCCCTTGCGTTATACCGATTTCTTGGCGCCGGTAAAAGAATCCGCAGCCATAAAATATTTTGTTTTCGATTTTCAGATGTGGTCAGTAAACAGTGTCCCACTCACAGGACAAACTCTTTTTTTTAATTGTTTGATTTTTCAAAACTTTGCCTCTGTCAGGACCATATTCGTAGAAGGCACATCCTAACAGTGCACAAGAAATGTTACAAAATATCGTGGAAAAATCAAGTGCATGGAAAATGACACTGAAAATTACACACCGCAAAATGATCACAAAATCCAAAATGTTCTAAAATGATCATAAAATGATCATAAAATCTAGCAATAGCTTCCCATCAAACCCCTTACAGACACCATTTGATGGCCCCCTGTGCACTGGTTGCTGTTCTGATCCTTCCACAATGTGACGTCTCGGTGACAGAATATCTCGGCAACCAGAAACGTCACGCGACAAAACGTAACGGCGACGAAACATCCTCGACGGCGAAACGTATCGGCGACGAAACGTATCGGCGATGAAACGAATCGGCGACGAAACGAATCGGCGACGAAACGTATCGGCGACTAAACGTATTGGCGACGAAACGTGTCGGCGACGAAACGTCCGGCACGAACAAAGCGGGATGTCGCACGAAATTCTTTTCCGAAACATACCCAAGGAAGTTCGGCGGATCGTTCAGTACCGAAGGATGGTTCGATCCAAGGTTATCCGAAGGTTAGTCGATGAAACGATCGTCGCACCAAAATTGATAATATTTTAATTCCCTACAATAGGCAACGCTGGCATGTCCGATATTTTCACAATACCAACAATAGCGATGCACCAGGAAGGCGTCTACTATTGTCAGCCGTCCAACGAGCTTGGACTTGGTCAACCTTCGTCTGTCAATATCCAAGTTTTAATGTCACCAACTATTGTCAGAGGTCTTCCGACAGAGATGAGCAAAGTAAGCGGCGACAACGGATTAAACCTGTCTGCATGGTCCAAGGGAAACCGTCGCCGACTGTAAGGTTAGAATAAAGGACGTATTTCCTCTGCACTGCTGTGCAGGCTCATACCCTGATAACAATACCTGATTAACTCGTTTCCTCATAAGGTACTTTTACGAAATTAAAAATGAATGAAATCGCATAGAAAACAAGCTATATTTTAAGTCACGCGAGAGAAGAATGCAACACTTACAAATACTTTGGCCTTTGTTGCTGATTAGAATGTAGATACCTACTCGTTTGTGTGTCAACTTTCTCCCCATTCAAAAACTTTTCAATCATTTTTCACCAAAAATTTGAAACTGGAAAATCAAGTAGGGTGAAAAAGGGTGGAATTTTTTCTGCAAACCGCGGAAATGTTTCTTCAAAATTTTCTGCACTTCGCAATCTCATCAGTTTGAGGGTTGCCAATATGTAAAGAAAGAAAAAAAACGACGACTATAAAAGAAGTGTTGGATTTTCACGTGATGTCTGCAACTGAGATAATCTAACAGTAAGAGACAGATGGGTCCGTCGGTTCAGATCAGATAGTCCAGGACACAAGATGAGAAAATCTATTCAGTAAAAATAAAAACTAAACAAAAACAAAAAAATCATCTTTGTCCATAGTGAGCACCATCTTTTCAGACTGACCATATCCTTTTGGGAGGAAAGTTGGGCAGATAAAAATTTCTCACGATGTCATTTAAATCATAAGAATCGTTCTAATTGGAGTAATGGGTATATCGACGGAATTTAATTACCCACATGACATATTGAAGTGGCCAACATCGGGATTTTTTTTTTTTCAAAAAACCCGCCTCTGAAGAGAAAAACAAAGAAAGAAAAAGTTTCCGAGGTGGCATTTATAAAAAAAATGTAATTGAAAATGAAAGAAATGCGTAAAGTAACTCGGTCGTCGTCATTTTCCTGCGAAAAATAAATGGCAGATGCCAACACCGATGCAACAGGGGAAAAATGCAACAAAAAGTGAGAGGCAACAAAGAAATGTGTGAAAGGGAAAAAACGAAACAAAAAAGCGTGCAGTGTGCGCCTGCGAAAAATAAAAGTTATGCAAACCGCAGCGTATGTGATGATGTGTGTTGCAGCTTTTGATTTTGATTTGTCGGCAGGAGCAAAACGGGCAATCGCATTGGAGAAAAGACGAATACCAAGCGCAGCTCTGCTTTGAAAAATGAGAGATTGTGTTGAGATGTGCAACACGGCAACGACAATGTGTCCATGAGCTCTTGAATGTGAGAAATGAGGAGACCTGTGATTAGCGTCGTATATACGAGTAGACTAATAAAGGGCATGCAACAAGCTAAATTTGGTGCTTTTGTGTGCTTCATGTTTGATTAAAAAATTTACCCTCTCGGGTTCTTGGAATTGTGTTTTGGCCTGCATAACTGTGTTATGTCGCCAAAGTGTTCCATCGTTCCATGTCTGATCCAAAGGTTGAAGGAACATCGCCCATTTCTGCATCTTTCTGTTTTTTTTCTTTGAAAATACTGCGCCATTGTTTTAAATTATCAAATATGCGTTTGTTGGTTTTCAGGTGGATGAAAGACGACAGCGAACTACCGGAAAGCGGTCTCTTTGAAGTGACAACAATTAACTCTGAAGGAACCAACGGCATAAGTGTGGTTGAGAGTGATTTGAAGTTTGCTGGAGATCTTAGAAAGGGGAAAGATCTGATTGGAAGAGAGGATAAAGGAAAATACTCTTGCATATTTGAGAACAGCGTTGGAAAAGTAGAATCATCAACTCAGCTCAGAATACAATGTAAATGTTTCAGATCTTTGACTTTTGGTATCTTTTAAAATATCTTTTGGAAGTGTGCTCTCAAAGTGCGGAAGTGTTGAATGCGCCGCGGGTAAATTTCACACGAGGAGAGAGAATTCCCCGCTGTATGGTATCGTCCACCCCATTTCTTTTGCCTGAATTTCCCTTGTTTTTTTATGCGTGGATCGTCGGTAAACCCAGTTTCATAAAACACCCATGCGAACAGCCATATTGAGTTTTGACCGAACGCCTACAGATTCAGTGCCACTTTTAAATCGTTGCCAGTAACGATCAACCCAAACCTCACCCACATTTCTCATTCACCGCTGTGCAGCCTCTGTTTTGCTGATGTTGGTAGGTGCCACCAACACGAGTAAAAGCGTCAGGTCGAAAATCCCCTCGGATATTCTTTTCCTCTCTCTAATTTCCTAATGCAACTTAATTCCTTTTCGGCAATTTATTTTAAAAATCCGTTAATACCAGCCTCGGGTGTAGTGATGTACCTCAAATACCTGCCATCGTTCGCAACAAACAGGCAGTCGAAAAAAGAGAGTAGCAGAGATAAGCCAGGCAGACAGTTTCACGTTGGTAGGTGCGGAACACGAGTGCCAAATGCTTTTGAGTCCCAGGTGAAGCAAATTAAGCAAGGAAAATATGATATCGCTATAATAACTCCTGCCGATGACCAAGTGCGATGAAAAACGGGGTATTCCCAAAATGGTATCAATAGCATTCTGGCATTGGTGACGGTTTTCGACCGAAGGCCCCTGGTATACCAGTCCAGGGCTTGTATATAAAAAAGATGAACAGACCAAATTTTATTTATTTTATTTATTTATCTTCGGTCCAAAATGATTGGTAAGTTCCCGGGCTTGGAACCACAAGTTTGTCATTCTGCCAATTGGTAAAACCTTTGCCAGAACAACGGAACTTTTAATTTGGAGTGAAACCGGTGCTTTTTGGTCGGCCATTCCTCTTTTGGAAAAATTTTAACAAACAAATTTATGGTGGTTGGTAGGGCCTTCCATTCCCCATTGTCCTGGGAAAAAAATTTTAGAACGGAAAGGGCCAATTGAAACCTTGCTGCCTTCCTTTGGGGGCGAATAGAAAACCCGGGAAGGGACCAAATTTGTTAGCGCCAATTTAAGATTTTGCCAAAAAACAAAACCCTTCGTCAGGAGGGAGGCTTTGGCCATAAGAATCCCGGTGTTTGTAAAAGAGGAAAATTGCCAGAAAAAATTTGTCCCTCTCTCTTTCTGGGAAATTCGTAGAATAATTTGAAGGGGTTAACCAACTTGGCGATTGTTCAGCGGGTGGAATTTAAGCCTTTTGTTTAATTGCGGAAGGCAAGAACCGGCGCAAAAACCCAAAATTTTGAGTTTGGGCGGGGTAAGGACCCGGATTCCCGAAAGTTTTCTTCGTATCATAAGGAATTAAAATTTGTTGGCAACTTTTCCCATTTTCCGTTCGGAATCCCCTTGGGAAAAAATTAAGCTTGACCATTTGCTTCCCTTTAAAATTGGATTTTGCAAAAAAAAATTTTCTTTTTGAAAAAACCCAAAAAAAATCAGGGTTTTCCAACTTTAAATTGTGGGTTTGCCCCATGAACTTGGCCGGTGGCTGGGGAGGAACGAAACCCGGGCAAAAGTTGGGCGGGCAAATTTTGCATTTTTGGAAAGGCTTTTTTTTTCCATTTCTGGGTTTGGTTGGTAGGTTGGTTTATTTACGTTAGGAATGAAAATACCATTTTGCAAAATTCCACAAAAACCCTTTGCCAAAATTCCAACCCAGCCATTCTGTAATTTGGTCATTCCTTCTGTAAAGTTGGATCCATAATTTGTTTTTTTGGAAACGTTCAAATAGCCATATCTCCCTCTTTCAGACGCTCCAATCATAACCAACAAGTACTCCAGAACGGCCTTCGACGTTGGTGAATCGGCAACGATCGTCTGTGAGATCCAATCTTACCCGAGTCCCGTCGTGGAATGGAGTTTCAGCGGATCAGTTGAGGCTGTGGACGGGAAGAACAGCGGAAAGGCTGGCAGCAGCGGTGGCGTGGTCAGTGGCGGACAAGTGCAAAACCTGTCACGAATAAGCGAAGACGCCTACATTTCTAACATCGAAATTGATTCTGTGAAGGAGACAGATTACGGCGATTACACATGCAAGGCTGCAAACAGCCGCGGAGGATCCGGCTTCAGCGTCCGACTGCAAACGAGGTCAGCGCCCGAAAGAGCCAGCGAATTGACAGCGGTCGAGGTGAGACACGACGCGATTGCCATCAAATGGTCGGAAGGCTTCGACGGAGGCGACCCGAATACCTGGTTCATTGTTGAGTACAGGAAGCATCAGCAGGGAGGGGGGATGACGCTTCTTTCATCTAGAGACTGTAGGAGCAGCAATCCATGCATAATTGATGGCCTCGATCAACGAACCACCTACATATTCAAGGTAGGTTATAGGTCAACCTAATCACTATTGCTACGTGTATAGCTGACCTGCTATCGGCCAACTGAAAGTCCATCTTATTTAGAAGAAAACATCTACATAGTTTAACCTGGTCGGTCAGTAAGGTTGGCAACTTCTATAGTTCGTTCTACACAGTTTAACCTGGTCGGTCAGTAAGGTTGGCAACTTCTATATTTCGTTCTCAAAATAAAGGCAATAAATGATATTGATTAAAATTGAGAATTTCTCGCAATTCTCTGTCAAGTATTGTGTATGCACTGACCGGCAAACGAGGCGAGCGTCTTCTGAACGCAGACGTTTATTATTTACTCAAAGTCCATTGGCACCAAGCTTAGCGCCTCGAAACGCGTGTCATTCGTGTAGCCTAGCGCTGAATTTCGAAATAAGAAAAAAGCACCTGAATTGGTCAGACCTTTGCGGGAATAGGAATCGTCTATTCGGAGCTTATCAAACGTCCTCGAACATAGGCTATTTTAAAGTACTGGTTATTGCTGGGGCCACCTAATTTCAACAGGGCTTGGTGCAACTTCAGGCCTCACACGTCGAGTGTCACGATGTTTTGCGGCGCATGCTGCCATTGATTCGAAATGGCGCCTGAGTTAATTTTAAATTCCTATTTTCGAAGACTTTTGATAAGCAGAGTGTGTTCGATCAGACTTCTAGCTGGCAGGCAGTGAATAACAACACAATCCATGCGCGTGTTATAATAACATATCTGTGGCACTTGCTAAGCAACAAGCCAGATATACATATGTAGGTAGTTCCTTTTCAGCCAGAAAGACATACTCGAAACAAACAATAAATCAGAGCTGAAATTGACCGACATTTTTGTTATACGGAGCCATTCAAAATACCCGGGCCATAGGTGATTTTTCAGACTTTTGAAGCACGGGGCAATGTAATTCCCCATTTCTCATGCGCCGCAAAACACATGACATGAAGGAATGCATTTAACAGCGTATACTAGATGGGGAATAACATTGCCCCGTGCTTCAAAAGCCTGATAAAAATCTCCTCATGGGTCGGGTATTTTGAATATCTGAGTATATAAAAATAAAAAATATAATAGTTTAGAGGTTAAGGGAAATCATCTTTCTTCCATGTTTTTGTTTTTTATCTTAATTATTTATTTTCATAATGTTTGCTATTAATTTTCTTTGTGATGTTCGCGATCGCGTAAATCAGTTGTTGTGGACCCAATATTTCACTTGCATTACTTGGAACGTCGATTATTAGGTATAACTCAATCCATCAGACCCCACCACCAAAATGACGTCGCCCCATTACACACCGTCTTCGGAATACACCTGAAATCTGGAAAGAATTGCAGCTTGAAAAGAATGACGCAATTTATACGTGTTTCTTTTCTGCGTGGAGATGACATCGTGCCGTTTTCGCTTTTATTTTTCGTCATCTGTCTGGTTCTGTTGTGAAGACTTTTGTACCTGTAGCAAAGAACCAAAACTGTTCCCCTGGAGGCCCTCACGGCCTCTGTATCGTGCAAGTTGCATTTTTCTATTGGAGAACTAAACTATAACATGTTTCACTGGGAGCAGTCAAAACGTTTCATTTATTTCCAAAAAGGCGGCTCATTTTTATGCAATCAAGAGGAGAAGAAAAAAGCAAAAAGGCCCTTCCAGTGAAAGAAAAAAATCAAAACTCGCCGTAGGCATATAAATAATGACCGTTTAGGCTGGTTTAATTATGCCAAACAACATGAAAATAAGCGAAACCCCCTCCACTCCCCTCTTCTATAACCCAGAATCGCTCACAGCGCCACGTTTCCTGGTATTTTGAAACGGCATATGTTGAAAGGTCTGACTCCGCTGCCGGTTGGCTGCTGGACGGATGGGAAACGGTGAACTTTAAGCTTAAAAATTGCGTGACCTCATTCATTATCGTTTATTTTTACCGGCAAACCTATAGCCATCTCACATAGGTGCCTGCCTGGCCTGTTTTTCAATGCCTGTTTTAAACAGCAGCGTTTTAAATACGGGCATAGCATACGAGAAAATAAAATCAATTGAAAATTACCCACTCTTTTTTCCCTTTCCTTTGCCTTCTACTGTTGTTTTTTTACGCAATATCAACTTCTCCAAAACAATAATTTCTTCTACGGCTGAAATGCTCTCTGCGAGAAAGGAAAAAAACTGGAGCACGGGCCATTATTAAAATTGCTTGAAAGCCCAATTAAGGTGCAGAGCAAAAACTTAATTAGAGCATTTTACAGTTAGCGGCGGCACATGTTGAAATCATCACGGCCACGACGGGGCCTGTGTAGGGCCTGAACAGGTAGGAGCCGTTTCTTGGCCCAACCAACAAAACAACTATGCTGGTAAATGCCACAGCCGAAAACCTGGCGAAGATTGAAAGAGCTTGATTACACGCCACTGAAATCGCCTTAAACTCATTCTATCTGCACGCATTTTTGTCGTTTTTTATCTTCGGATTTTCTGCTTGAAAACGCTGCAGCACACTTCTCAACATT
>JASGXE010004018.1:0-33947 GCA_030068105.1 Sinentomon sp. SZTP_YWyxl | reverse complement strand
TAAAAAAGTATTTAAACCAGAAAAATCTGCCTTTTTGCAGTTTTAAAAGGAAATCCATGGACTCCTTTTGGCTCTATTTTCCTCTCAAGAACCCCAATTTTGCACCAAAATGAACACCTTATTTTAAAAATGTTTCCGGCTTCTGGGGGACTGTGTCCCCCAGAGACCCCTTACCAGGGTCTCCGCCCCTTGGAACCCCGGATTTTTCCCAGCTTTTCATTTTCTCTCTAGTCGTCCCCTCCAGAACGAAAATCCTGGTTGCGCCACTGAATGCAACGATGTCAAATTTCAAACACAAGATGCCAGAAGACTTATTAATGATCTCCAAAAAGGGGCTTGGTGAACTCATCATGCCCCTGAAGAAAGGGAAAGGGGCCATGTTGAGATAGACAAATAAGCAAGTTCACTGATCGAACATGAGATTATGAGCATGCGAATATTTTGCAAACCAATGAGTTTTTTTTCATCCATATCCAATCAATCTTCATGCCTACATAAATGGTGAAAGCTTGGCAGCCTCATCAAATAGCAAAAAAAGAAAAGAAAACAGGCAAAAACAAAAAACATGCACTCAAACAAATAATTACTCTCAAGTTCGGAAATATTGTCTTATTGGGTTGAAATTTGGGAAAACGAAGAAGGTGAACGAAAAAAGGAAAACGAAGAAGGTGAAGATAAGTCGAAAAAGTGGACCAAGGTGAATTTTAACACTTTTTCAGAATCAGCAAGGTGTTATCTCCCTATGACCAATTTTTTTAGCTCAATTCATCGACTTTTGGGGTCTCTTGAGCTATTCTGAAGCCAACAGCTGAAACGCTGTGGCAAGCGCACCCCCGAAAACCCCATTTTGGGGGTCAAAAACGAATTTTCATGTGTAACCAATATCAGATTTTGATTCATCAGAAAATCCGCAACAAAAAAAAGTTGAAAAATTCAAAAATCACCAAAAATGTCATTTTTTTACCAAAATGCCACTTTTCATCAAAAATGCTTTTTTCACGCGCTGTTGTCGAAGAAGACAAAAGAAAATAAGAAAATCTGCACCATGCAACATCTGCATGCAGTCCTACAAGATAATGTTTTCAGAAAATAAAAAATAATAAATTTCACAAGCTACCGGTAACGCATGCCAATGAATCCCAACTCACCAACCTAAGTTATCCAAACAATACAAGAAATGCTTGATGAGCTTCTTGGGTTCCTTGGCTGGATCAGGAATGGCTTTGATGAGGTCAGCATATTCCGGATCAGAATATATCTCCCCTGGATCATATCTATGGTCTTGCAGGAAGAATAAGAAATGCGATATCTCACTGTTGATTGCATTTTCGATCCAACTGACATCATCCGTGATTCCATATTCAACGACCATTTCCACTGGGTTTGTGCAATACCTGGACAAAAGAGAAATGCAGAGAAATAATCTTCAAACGGCATCAGATGTTGTTCATGCAAGAAACTGCGTGAATGATTTTCTTGCAAGCACTCATTGAACATATCAGTTTTGATATTCCAAACTGCAGGAATAGTTTTTTAGAAATGAATGAATTGAAATGATTGGAATTTTGCAAAAATGGAGCAACCATTTGTGTGAGTCAATAATCCAGAGGGGAAGGAATCTTATTAGAAAACGGACTGAAAAGGGAAAATCTGGCAAAGTAAGGAAACAATGGAGAATAAGCAGCACAGTGGGTTAATGCATTTAATTTAGATGCAAAGACAGCTAGGGAGCTAGGGGTAATCACTTTCGTGCCAAACTGCATGGAAAAGGAGGTAATCATCAATCATTCATTGTAGCAACAGTTGGTTGGTTGCTTTCACAATTTAATCTTCACTTGTTTTGGGCAAAAACGCACTTACGAAATAATATCATTCGCCACCAACCAAGGCTGGTTTCCTTGCAGTTTCATTTTACTGGTAATTTCGCACTTGTTATTTGGAATAATGGAATAGTTTTATAATTTTGCAATTTATTCGTTGTCAGGAATGGCCAATGTGCCTTTCTTATCGCCAAGTTATAAACAGCTGTTGAATAAAAAAAAACGCAGTTGTTTGTGTTAAATCCTAAAAAATGTTAAACATAAAAAATTCCTATCCCACCACGCATAAGTCTTGAGTCCTGCTGGGACCTTATTCAGTTGATGATCTTAATCTTAAGTGTGAACTTTGACTTCTCATTGGGCACCCGTGAGAGCATGGGTGGAAGTATATTGCTCATCTACAGATTGGCATAAGAGCGCCAAAAGCTTAAAAGCTGCAAAAGAACACCATCCATGTTTTTAGAGTGCACACTGAGTTGCCAAAGTTTACACTTAAGATTACGTAAGATCATCAACTGAATAAGGTACCAGATCCACACCACAAGGTGCACGTGCATGAAAAGCCTCTGATGAAGCATCTCATAAAGTGGCATTCATTACATCCAGTGCTTAAATTGTAAAATAAAAACGGCCGGCTCCCAACATTTGAAAAGGGCAAGAGAAATTTGAGCAAGAGAAATTTGAAAAGGGCTTTTGGGCCCTTCGGTTGTCGGACATTTTATGTCGTATTTCAAATTGATATGGGGTCTCCCCCGAATAATTAAAGAATACATTCCTTCATTCTATTCTTCCCTTCCTCTTCTGGTTTCTTACAGTATTCAAATTCCCGAAAGATGGCGAAATGCACATAGGAGCAAGGGCTGCCACTTCTCAAAATAAAAAGGGCAGCCGGCTCCCAGAGCCGGCACCCCCAGGGGCGGCTGGCTCTGAGAGCCCGAGGGAGCCCGATCAATTTAAGCCCTGATTACATCCAAGAATCTAATGATAAATGATAACTGCCACAGCGCGACAACAGGAGTGACCGACCATCAGAGAAGCCGCAAGAAAATGAACACAGGCTTACGATGCATGCAAATACATGCACATGCTGCAACTGAGGGGTGTGAACAATGGGCCGATTTTTTAAACGAAGCCCATCTTTTAGGCCGCGGATTGTTTCTTTTTAAAATGCAAATTTTGCACACAAAAGAAAAAGAATCCGCAGCCTAAAAGATGGGCTTCGTTTAAAAAATCAGCCCAATGGGTTTTTGCAACAAAAATTAAAAAAATGAGTTTGTTCTTTTTTTCATGGACTGCCTGAACTTTGCCATTTCATTTCTGTATCTGCCTTCAGAATTATTGTTCTAACTAAAATACTTTGAGATACGGGCCGTGGTTTTCTCACATTATAAACATTTGCATTTTTCTATCATTTTTCTTTTTCCAAAAAGCCCAGAGATTTTAAAATTCTCCCACAATTTTGTTTTTCGTGCAAAATGCTCGAACTTGGGAGACTTGACCATTTTGTATGAGATAATCGAAAATAGAACCCTTTTTAGTTTTAAGCTGTGTCCCTTGTTTTTATTGGCTTTGATCGCAGAACAGCAGCATATTTTAGGCACTGGCTGGTACGATAATGCCTATGCTGGAATAAATTAAAATCTTGGTGCAAATCAGCAAAAGAGGCTCTATTATGTAGCACACAAGGTATTTCTCATATGCAAGGCACCTACACAAAAATGAATTCAAGTTTTAAAAGAACCCAAAATCTGCCCACTTGCCAAACTCCATGCCTTATCGAGAACAACACACATTTCATGAAAAGAATAGACAAAAATTTTAAAATCCATGTTCCACTGTGGCTCCTCACCTAACATAACTTAGGCACTCACTTGAGAATGGATACGACATCGCTGGCTGTTTCTGCAGAACATCTCATGGATGATTCTAAGATGGCAACCTTCATTCTAAGGTTGGTTGAGGTACAATCAGCACTAAGCAAACATGCAGTGAGACCAAGCACTCTAGGACGATCTTTTTCTGCACAGACATCAGACCTCATGCAGAGATCCATAATCTAAACAAAAATCAAAGTAATCAACACGTCATGAAATTAGATTTATCAATAGATAAATTCAGCAGTCCAAAAGCAAAGCTTCCAGATACCCACAGATACTCCAGCCAGTCACAACCTTTGTTGAGTTCAGCAGTGGCAAAAAACTGAGAAGATTTGGATAAAGAATAAGAAAAAGTACCTGCCTTGGATAGATACCTGCACAACAAGAAGCAAGAACGAAAAGCCATGGAATACTCAGAACGAAAAGCCATGGAATACTCAAGAACGAAAAGCCATGGAATACTCAGAAAAAGGAAAAAAATCCCTTCAGTGCCCCAAACCATGGAGCAATGACGAGACAAATTTTTGTCATTTCTTCCAGAAACCAATGGCTGGGAAGGGAAAGGCCATGAGCAAGTTCCACTAAAGGTCTGAATGCCTAAATATGAGGCAGGTACACAATTTGCACCAAAACAGTCTAGGATTGGCAAATTGATTTGTAAGCTAGCTGCAAAATCAAAACATTTGAAAAAAGGTCTCATTATTTCTCCCGAGTCGCCCAAGGTGGATGGTTATCAGCAGGCAAAAACCCCATCAATAGGCAGAGGTCAGATGGAAGCTATTGGGATTGATAAAAAGGAATTTAAAAAGTTGCTTTGGAGGGTTTCAAGTGCATAAATGCCTTATCATAAAATTCTCGGGGAGGGTTAAGGAATAGGGATGATAAGAGTGGAAAAAAGCAAAGACTTCTTAAATTACCTACCTAAAATGCCTATATTGCTGATTTTTAGTTCAGTGTTTTCTATTGATTGTTCTTTTTCAACGCATTATATTTGTGCATTTCCGAAAAGGATGGCCAAATCGGGCGAAGGTCCCGGCCTTTCTTCAAGAATTCTTTTGTTGGTTGTAAATATGTATTTTTGGAAATAAAGCAATTCATTCATTCATTAAAAAAAACCATAGGCCAAGCCACAGCAATGGGTAATGAGAGCGAGTTGCAATAATTATTGGCCAAAATGATGTAAAGTGACATGAACTGTTACCAAATTAACTGTTAAAAAAGATGGTGATATGTGAACATGATTTCCCAAGAAATGAGAGTGAGCTAACACAAATCTGGCTGATGAAGAGATAATGTTCAAGTGTTGGGGACGTGTTTCGACACTTTGGGCCACTGGTGATCTCTGTCATTGGCAGTACAGAATGGATGCCAGTTGGTCTTACAGTAAGCAGGTGAGGGGGGGCTAACCTGCTTCATCGGATGGTCTTTCACAGCATGGTGGCATTCATCCACAATGATTAGATTTGCTGCAGATATCTTCATGTACCCATGCTGAAGTATGTCCAGATATATCTGTGCTGTCATCACCAAAACCTGGAGTAAAAGAACAAGACAGTTAAGAGAATAGGATAATTTGAAAACTTTCATACGAAGTAAAATACACAACAGCACAACACGCAATCTGCTGAGCCAAGCTGTTGTCATTTTTTGACAAGACGTTTTTGGAAGTGGCTTGGATGTTGCCAAGGTTTCTAACAAAATACATTTCTATCAGCCACACTCATCAAACCAGGTACCTAACTCTGCTGCCTCCTCTGCTACCTACCTGCCTCCTAGATTTCAATCAATCACACTCACACTAATAGATTTCAATTCAATCACGCTGATCCCAATGATCAGCTTAGCAGATGCATAAGACACCAGTGGCTTATTACCAGTAAAAATGGCTGCTAGTGCAATTGGTTCATTGCCAACTCTGGGAATTTGGCTGACACTTGAGTTGTCAGTCGGGGAATGGGCAGCAAAACAAAAATGCAAATTGATCAAAATTTGGCTATTGAAGCAGAAACAAGGTTGACTCACCATAAATACCTGTTAGAATTGTGCATCTTTTTCATTTTTGTCAATTCGGTTTATGGTCTTCAAAAGAACATGAGCCAGTTTCATTTCGAATGGTAAACAGGGTTTCGAGTCAGGGAATGGACATTCAGATTGCCTTTGGCTTCTGTGCCTGTCCTTTTAGTGGCCCCCAACCCTTATAACAGTACACTCCAAGCACTGATGAAGAAAAGAAGAGGCTGATAGATCATTCCAATAATTAACATATTGAGCCTGAAGCAGATACCTCGTCCGGGCGCGGTGATCGCGCAAAATGGCCGAAACATGCTTTGCAATTTCATCGCGAATGCCAAAGAATGTACCTGGTCCATTTCCATTTCCACTTCACTTGCCTCAATTATCAGACAAATTGCGGCTGTGGGAGCGATTTCGATTTCATTTGTTCCGACTCTTCAGAGATTTTTTGGAATCTTGTTTCTTCGCGATCGGAGAACATTTGGCGACGCGGCGATTTTTTGAAAATTGGCTTCGCCAGAATGCATGGCAGTGCTGCTTCATTCTTCTAATTCAAAATGTCAGCGCTCACCGCTTGAATTCTGAAGGTATTTTTCCAGTGGAATTTGTGATTTTGTATTTTTCCAGTGGAATTTGTGATGTTTTTTCAATTCTGGCTGAAAGATTGGCAGTTATCGGCAATGAAAGTGCAAAAATCATGCGTATTTTTTCTAAAAATTAAATTCCGGCTTTGGTGAAAGAACGAAAATTGACCTATCCTGCTTTGTCATTGCGTTCACACATGAAATATTCTGGGCTCGATGGTTAATTGCTACAGGAAAGATCTTAAAAAAAAAAAAAATGGAACACTTTACAATAATCAGCAGCTAAATGTGGACACTTGAATTTCGAGGCTGTTTTCAGACCTCATTGATGGATGCCTGGCAATAGGCATACACCAACCTGAAGGTTGACAACAAGCAGTAAGTGGGCAGTGGGGATGGGGATTATGTCAGGTATGGTTAGCTAAAGAGAAAAGGGAAGGCGAATTAATGTAAATCACACTCCAGAAGTTGGTCAAGTATACCAAATATTGCTGCTATTGTAAAGTTTAACGCAAACAACCTCCTGCTTCCATTTGTAAGCTGTCGTGCAGAGCATGTGCCCGGGGCTACTACTAGCTAGTCCCAAAAATGCAGACATAAGAAAGAGGCAATCAGAAAAATGTCACAAGGGGAAAATATGATATGAAACAACAAACCTGGTACTTTTCAAACTCTTCAGCCCACTTATCCCCTGTCCAGAAGTCAACCTGCATATCCCCTGAATACTTTCCGACTGTTAAATCAGTCTGCCTGTAGATTAGAAAAGCCTGCTGTGCTACAAGTGGAACAGTCTGAGTGATGAATATTGTCCGCTTGCCCCCAAGACTGTATGGCCTGCAATTAATTAGGTAGGTATACAAAGTGAAAACAAAAACAGAAATTTTCAATAGGTAGCCCAAGTCCACAAATCAAGCAAAGTGGATAGGCCAAGTTTTAAAAACAAAGTTCTTAATGTCCAGCCGCCGTAGTCAAGATGTTACAGAAAGGTTACATTTGATGTGATTGGAAGCACATGGTGGATATAGAGGGGGACCTCATTTTTTGTGCATGAAGCATTAATTCATGTTTTGTAAAAATGAAGGGCCGAAAGAGGGTTTATCCTCGGAAAGTATTCTTCCACATAAAACAGCTCTCACTTCGAAGAAAACCTGGAGTAAAAGAAAGAATGATGCCAAACCTTCTGACGCTATGAGCCAGCTCTTTGATGAGCATGACAGCAATGAATGTCTTCCCAGATCCCGTTCCAAGACAAACAATGATATTCTTCTGTAGGGCACTTTCCAGGAGTTCCACCTGAAATCAAGAACAAACGCATGACAATGCGGGCCTATTTTCAGCCGGATCGTGGAAATTAGGTTGGAAATAGGAAGCTGAGCTGCTAAGTAAACCGCGGTGTCAAATCAAAAACTCATCAAACACGCAGTAGAACTGGACTGCAACGTCTGCATCCCTGATCTCTGAGCTTCTTTTTAGGTGAAATTAAGAAAATCTTGCTTTGGCCTCAAGAAAGAGATGTATTATCCACATGAAAGGATGTTGAAAGACAAAAATGAAACAGAGTTAACCAGAAGTGAAGGAAAGGGTGGTCATAGTTTGCTGTCCCAAAATCTACTGGAAGTGTGAGTATGGGTAGAGAGACCGACAGCCATGTGTGGTACCTACCTGTCAAAGTTGAATTCAGTTGACTCTGGACAGTAAAACACATTTTGTATGAGATTTGGAGCAGAGGGCCTGGATGATGAGGTGATTTTGAGCAGGTCGAATGCAGAGGTGAGTGTCAAACAACTTTCACAAGATGTAGAAGATCAATGATTTGTTGGCAACAGATGATGTGGGATGAAAACAGATATCTTCATGTAGGTACCTATTGCAGTGTTGCAAAACGTTGGGAGCAATGCTCCTGGGACGGATAATACCTGACTACTGACTGGGGTGAAAATACGGCTATTAAGTATGCCTAACCGGGATTAAAATAGGTACGTCTGGAGCAACAAAAAAAGCTCTTCGGGTGTTTGAGACCGGACAAGACTCAGACAGGCCCGGGAAAATGAAAATGACGAATGAAAGTATGACGAGCTAAAAAGCTCTTCAATGTCCTCCGACACCAGGCCCCAAATTCCTGCTCCAACGTCAAAACAAATTTTGCAACCCTATGCTGTGCTGTTTGGTTAACAGATTTTAGGTATTGCCTCGTGCTCCATCAAAAATGATTTCCAAAAACAAACTTTCCTGTGGCAACATAAATTCAAATTTCGTATGAAAATGAGACAACAGGAGGCACAGATTGCAGGCAAAACAACATGGCAATTGGCAAACTGCGGTACTGCCATTCACAAGCATCACAATAATTGCCACAGCAGGAAACTTCGTCCGTTTTGTCACAGGTTGAGAACAATTTACACTTTTCTTCTTTAGTTCTTCACACCACCCAATTCTCCCGATGAGTTGGGCGAAGGGGTCTCAGGGTGGTTTCCCCACATGCTCCGCAAGATGGCGACTCTGTTGAGCTGCCTCACCTCCAATTTCCTTCATATGGACTCATCCATTCATGGATCAACTTTTTTTTCTACTTAGCCTACCTCAAATTTAATTTAAATTTCAATTCAATGACCAAAAATTTATGACACTGATTGAAATGATTTTCAATTCACAGAAATTAGCAGCAGTTGACATGGCAATTATGCAATCGTTAACAATTAGGTAGCAGTGTTAACATGATGATTAGGGATCATTCTGTTGCATTTGATGCCGCATTTGTTTGCTGATGCAACTCTAAAACATCTGTAAAGTTGGCACCACGAAACCGAACGGACCACAAACCAACTTGGTGGCCTCTCTGTAGGTATGGGGGGTCACCATGACTTTTTTGTTGAAAATCAAAAAGTGGCTTCTGAAAAAAGTGTTTACTTTCATACCTACTCTCTCCTCACATTCGCATAAAGATGCCAGTAAAGAACACAAATGCACAGCAAAGAAAGTGTCTCCTGACATTTTCAAAGAAAATTAGAACAAAACAACACAATGTCCTTGTCCTATCAAAATAACTCACCTGGTAGTCCCGTGGTGTAAAGAATTCTGTTGGCACATTATCCAGAAATTTACTGCCCATTTTGAGCCCTCAAGCAGGTGCCACAAATGACCTTTCTCTCCAACAATATGATCTTACCTAGCCTTTCCACATTTCCATGTCTAAAGCTCTAAGCTCCTTTTTTTTTTGGGAAAAATAAAGAAAGAGGGCTTCAATGAGATATGTTGGTGCAATGGTAAGCACCACTGATTTTCTGATTTTTTTTACTTTATCTGGCTGGCACAACAGTTAGGTTGGTTTAAATTCTTATAATGAATTTCTCAACCAAATCGTTTGCCAATGCCATTTTTGCAATGGAATGGATGTAAAAAGAAACTCAGGAAAGTTGTTCTTCAGGAAAGTTGAACTTTAGAAGGCCAATAGTGAGGTCTTGCAGTTGCCTGTCCTCAATTTTCCATACACCATTGGAAAGGTCATAGTCATGGTTTTGTGATTATTTTGATATATTACAGGCACTCTGTCCACTCAAAAATAAATGTATTGTTCTTATTTCTGATATGCCACCCTGGAAGAAAATTAGAAAATGAAGTAAAACATGCGGCATAATTTTCAGCTTGACTTAGCAAGGTTATAGTAGACAACCTTGCAGTCAGTCCATTCCAAACCATAAATCCATGAATCAAGTCCATGCCAGGCACTAGGCAGATATGATTGTCTGGCATTCTTGGGTCCGAGTTTCCACATTTTTAGATAGGTATCCTTGGATTAATTTCCTTATGGCATGCTTCGTGAATGGAAAATGAAAATCGGCAATTGCCTTGAGAGCTTCTGTCAAAACTTGTTCCTCTTCGTGAGTCAGCACTGTTGGTTTCGCAACCTTCCCTTCAAATTTTTTGTGCTTATTCCAGTGTACCATGGAATTATGAATTCAGATGTTGCTCAGCTGAGAGACCAACCTGATCATATTGCATTCAGTGTATGTAGAGCCAACCATGCAATACAAATATTTTCCAAAACAGAATTAGCAGTTCACTCACAATGGTGTCAACACAATTTTATTCCAAACATGGATTTCAACCACTTGTCTCCCACCAGATTTGTAATCTCGCGTCATCTTGTAAAACATAACTTCACCTGTGTTCAAGCTTGCTAAAAGAGGAACAGGCCTAAAATACAGAATTTTTAACCGACCTGTTCCAGAAAATTAATGATCTGAGAATGCGGATTGGCAAATGGCAGCCCATCCCATGTATCAATCAATGTTACCCCGACTCCAAAATACAGCTGAATATACAGCAACATTGATAGCAATGCTATCAATGTTTGACCCCCAATAAATCTGATAATGGGGTCAAACCTGGATAGCAATCAAGAAGGTCATTAAATCAATATCTTTTCAGCTGAGAATGAACTTTGACTCTTCAATGTCCAGAAAATCCCCATTTTTGGGATCAAGGATAACCCCAACCACATGAAAAATGTGTGGATTGTAGGGGTGTGCGAATCCGCTCGAATCCGGAAATCTCGAATCCGAATCCCTTGAAAATGCTGGAATCCGAATCCATCTCGAATCCTCACGGTCAGCAAATTTCGAATCCGAATCCATCATGCACGAATCCGAATCCTCTGTATCAGTTGATGAATTAAAGATATTAAATTCAAAATTGATCCATACCTACATAATTCCATACCCAGTGGCGTGCAGTCCATGTAAGCAGTGTAAGCACTGCTTACACTTAAAAATCTCCAGCAAGTACCCACAATAATTGAAATCATGCGCATGCAACAAAAAAATCTCACAAAAAACATTGTTTTTGTCAGAAACTTTCCATTCAAACAATTTAAAATTGTCGCAAAAATTGCTCTCGTCGCGGCGTTCCTCCTCGGAAATCATGCTGGCACAAGACCGATGGGCATGCTCCTTCAGTACACCCCTCCTCTGCCACGTCCACGCCGCAGCATACATATCTGTCGCAAAGAACCGAGCCCTGTTTGTAAGCAATTTTTAAAGCGGTTACAAATCCCATAGGGAATGTGTTTCCTTCTTTTGTCCAATTCCCTGCTCTTCTGCGCCATGGTCGTATTGGATTTGGTGCAAGCAATATGCAGATTGCTTACACGGTCCATATCGAACACATGAAAAGTGAAGATGTCAGGTGGAAGTGGGTGTGCAGGTTGGGAAGGGGCACGGCAGGGCACACAGAGGGGGTGGAAAATCGACTCCTTTCTTCAGACGCAGCCTCTTCCCGTTTTGATGACCAGTGTGGCAAGGGAGTGGGGTGGACCTTGTGACTTGTAAGCAGAAACTGTTTTGCTTACGGCTCCAAATGCTCCTCATCAGCTACTCTTTTTCTCATTCGTTTATCATTTATGTGTGGAATGGATCGATCAATCGAATGGCTTGCCTTGTTTTGTTTGTGGCAGTGGCGCTGGCACGCGTTTGTGACGATCTCTCCTGCCGGTTCTCGACTTTCGGTGGATTGTGGTCTTCTGTGACTTCAGACTTCTCTCTGTCTGACAACCAGCAAGGCTTCGCATTTCTGCGTGTTTTTTCGTCCAACCATTTTGATAATTGAATTTTTTGGAGCCAGATGTGTTGAAACTTTTTCACCTTCCTTGGGTCTCTTCCTTGCTCATTCTTGGACTTTCTTCAGATTTAAAAATGCCAGGTGATGCATGCATTATCGAAGGTCTGTTGAAAGAACCCTTTTCCCGACTTTCATTCGCTGCAAAGAAGGAACTGATATTGAAGGGCAGGCCCCGACCACGGCTTTCTTTGACCAAAAGGTGCAACAAGTTTGTTCGCCATTTCAATCCGACAGTTTACGACAGAGACTGGGTAGCAGGGAGCGAAAAGTTGTCGGCGCTTTTCTGCTGGCCTTGCTTGCTTTTTTCCACATCCAAGGACATCTGGAATTCTCACGGCTTCAGTGATTTGAACAACTTCACAAATTGTGCTCGCCGTCATGAACTGCAGACTAAACACATTTCGAACTGCTTCTCCCTCAAAAGATTCATCAAATCGGATCCTATCGAGAACCAAATTGACAAACACCACAAAGCATCAGTGGAAAAACATAACGAGCAAGTGAAGAAGAATAGAGATATACTGAAGCGCCTCATCGACGTAACTTGCTTTTTGGGGAAGCAGGAGTTGGCTTTTCGGGGCCACGAAGAAGGTGAAGAGTCCGTTAACCGTGGCAACTATTTAGAAACCCTGGAATTGATAGCCACCTATGATCCTCACTTGGCCACCCATTTAGAAACATCTACAGTGTTCACGGGAACTTCTAACAGAATTCAAAACGATCTCATTGAATCTGTCGGGGATGTTCTCTTATCGAAAGTGAAAACTGAAATCGAAGCAACCCCATTTGTGGCCATCATGGTGGATGAAACCCCGGATGTTAGCAATAAGGAACAGCTGTCACTTGTTCTCCGTTACACAACTGTTGATGGTGCTGTGGAGCGATTTATACGCTTCACAGAAGTAAGTGAATCCAGGACAGCTTCTGTCATTTCCAAGATTGTTCTTGACACCATTGCCGAGTTGAAATGCGGCGACAAGTTGGTTGCCCAAACCTATGACGGTGCTGCAGTTATGGCTGGTGAGTTGAATGGGGTTCAGACCAAAGTGAGAGAAGTTTACCCAACAGCACTCTTCCTTCACTGCATGGCACATGAGGTAAACCTGGTTTTGTCACATTCTGCTTCCGACATAACGCAATGCAAGATCTTTTTTGCATCAGCCGATGGAATGGTTTCTTTCTTCAGCAAGTCGACCAAACGAACTGCTCTTCTCGATGAATTGGTCAAGAAAAGACTGCCAAGTTCCACACCTGTTCGCTGGACTTACAAATCAAGAACCATTCAAACCATCCAAAAGTATCGAGAAGACCTGCGTTCCGTATTTGAAGAGATCCTTGGCAATCCTGCTACATGGGATACTGATTCGATTTCACCTGCTCGTGGATTTTTAGTTCTTCTCGATGATTTCGAGTTCAACTTTCTCCTGAATGTCTTCAGTGAAGTGTTCTCCAAAACTGACGTGCTGTACAACATCATTCAAAAGAAGGAGTTCGATGTTGCCTACTGTCAACAGAAGTTGGCAGAACTTCAACAGTGGTTGTTGAAGTGTCGAAACTCGAACGCCACTTTTTCCAGCTTTTGGCAGCTAACTACATCTGCAGTCGGTGATCCAAAGAACAAAAGACGAATGGACGAATCGGAAACTAAGTTGTCCTATGTGCGCCTGTATAACGAAGTTTTCGACCACCTACAAATGCAAATGACTACGCGGTTCCAGGAATTTCGCCGACTAAAATTTGTCCAACTTCTCGACGCATCACGCTTCCATCTGCACGAGAACGCTTTTCCGAAAGATGCACTAAATTCTCTCGGTGAAGTGTATGGCCGTCACTTTGATATGCCAAGACTTGAAAGCGAACTCAAAGTGATATATGGTGCTGCCGAATTTCGTTTGCGGAGTGGTAGCGAAAATGATTGTCCCGCTACATATGAAAGCTTCAAGTATATTGTGGACAATGAACTGCAAGATTGCTATCCTGAGGCTTCAAAATTATTCGCTCTGGTTCTGACAATCCCCTCAACAACAGCGTCAGTGGAGCGTTCTTTCTCTGCCCTGAAGAGAATTAAAACTGCAATACGCAACAGAACAGGCCAAGAAAGACTTTCGAAGCTGGCAATCATTTCGATCGAGAAGCGCCTCCTTCAAAAACTTCGGCAGGACCCTGTATTCTGCTTCAGTGATAAAGTCACAGAGAAGTTCGCTTCAATGACTGACAGAAGAATGGATTTCAACTACAAGTGAACGTTCTGGTGAGTGCTTTTTCAATTACCCACTGTTTTTGAAAAGGCAATAATTGTTGAAATACCCAATGAGCAAGCTTATAGAACGAAATGTGGCTTGATATGTCTTCTGGTGCCATTTGGGAAAGGCCTTTTTTTCAAAAAGCGATAGCTTTTGGGGGACTCCGTCCCCCAAACCCCCTGCCAGGGGCTCTGCCCCTTGGAACCCCGCTGGGGCTGCCGCCCCAGACCCCGCTTAGGTGGCCTGCGGCCAGGGACGGGAGCCTGAGGACTGGCAAAATCTTTCTGCTTACACCTCCAGAAACTTCACCGCACGCCACTGTCCATACCTACATAATTCCAGTTCAATGCCCTTCTGTTGGAAGTGATTGCATGTCACCTTAATCTTAATCAACATCGTCAGATTTGCTGTCATGAGCTGACAGCCATACCTGCGACCGCAGCCGATGGCTCCGCATGAACCTTGTTGCACACCTTGGGCTCACAAGGAATCAATGTGCCATAGTCGTAACCCAATTCGCATTCAACGGAAACGACTCGGAGCCATTGCCCATTATTTACGGCATATGCCAACACGCAGAATTTCCCGAGAGAGTCGTGCTCTGCAGAGCGGAGACATAAATACTCGACACTCATACGTCAAGTGACATACCTACTCGACACTCGTAACCAAAGTGCATTGATTCCAGACCCGATGTTCCTGTCATTTGCTAGTTGGGTAAAATGAGTATTGGAAAATTGGAAAATGAGTATTGTGATACCACTGCCTAAGGGTGGCCAGCCTCTCTCGACTGCCTCCTTCCGACCAATAAGTCTCATCAGCTCTTCAGCTAAACTTATGGAAAAAATGGTAGCTGGCTAGTGGCTATTTATATAAGTTACTTGAGGGTCAAAAATTCTTCTCTGATCATCAACACGGCTTCCGGAGCAAATTCTCTTGCGAGTCCCAACTCACCAGTTTTGTGCATGACATTGCCACTGCTCTTGGAAAGTCCAGTCAGACTGATGCAATTTTCATTGACCTGGTCAAGGCATTTGACAAAATCTCAATTCCTATTCTTCTATCGAAGCTGTCTAGGCTGTGCATTCCTGAAAATCTTTTCTTGTGGCTCTCAAATTTTATTTCAGATAGGCAGTTTCAGGTTCTTCTTTGCAGTGATCTGTCAGAACCCCACCCACTCACAAGTGGCATTCCTCAGGGCTCAGTGTGTGGCCCTCTCCTCTTTCTCATTTATATTAATGACTTGGCAGATAATATCATCTCAAATATCAGGCTATTTGCAGATGATATTGTCCTCTACAGAGTTATCAGGTCTCAAGCCGATTGCAAAGCCCTTCAGGATGACCTTGATTCCATTGTTAAGTGGTGTGATGAGAATCAAATGAGTATCAATGTCACAAAGACATCTGTTATGTCGTTTGCTTCATCAACATATCCTTCAATCTCAGACTATCTCGTTGGTTCTTCTGTGTTGACACGTCCAGACAATATCAAATACCTCATGACACGTCCAAATATATTTTTCAAAATGGCGGCCGTGGGGGAAATCCCGAAAATGGGCTTTTTGTTTTTAATAATTTACTTTCTGTTGTTTGGCACAAGTGTCGATCCTGGCTGTGGTGGTCTTTTCCATCTTTTCCGTCTCCCGTTCAAGAAAGCTGCAAAAAGTCCAGCCACCGAGGTTTTTCGTTTTTTGACAAGAGATCTTGTCCTGATGCATTCGCTTGTGGGAAATTTTTTTGGTGTGCTGCTGTTTTGTTGCCTTCAAGAGGCGTGCCTTTAAAGCTCGTTCTCTGCCTTTCAACGATCTTAATTTGTGCTGGTGACATTGAGTTGAATCCGGGCCCATCCCCATCTCCTGGCCGAACGCAATTGAGCTCCAAAAGGGGGTCTGCTTGCAAAACAAAGAAAACCAAAGCTAACCCTTCAACTGAATGGATCCAGTGTGATAGGTGTTCAGATTGGGTGAACTTTGCTTCTTCAGGCATCTCGGCTTCATTTGCAGATGCTGGGAAGCTTGCATTTGTATGCAAAGTTTGCAAATTCTCAGCAGAAATTAAGGGTTTGCAAAGTAGGATAGCGAAGCTGGAGGCTGCCATTGACGCTCTGAAATCGACCTCCCTTCCACCCACAGCAGCGAATAATTCTGTAGTTGGGAATATTGATTGTGGGACACAATCGTCACAATCTGCTCCAGGGCGAACTGAAGTAGTGTCTGACGTGGACATGGCTGTTGACACTTCTGTTGCCTCTTGTGTTGGTGACAGCAGTCGTGTTGCCGTCATAAATCTTGGCAACTCAAACTTGAGACGCCTGTTTCCGAATTTTGCTGGCATCAAGTGTGCACAGTTCTCGAGGTGGAGAGGTGGACTAACTATTCCTGGCATTAATCCTCTCTTTCGGAGTTGTTTGGGCTGTCTGTCCAGAAGAGACAGGGCTCTGATCAACTTGGCAATTGGTGAGGTGGACGTTAGACACTATCCTGTTGCTGACGTTTTCCGTGCCTTCACCAGGTTGATTGGAGACTTGAATGTCACAGTTGGTCTAACCTATCCAAATGTCGCATTGGGAATTAACGTTGGCTCAGTTCCACCACAACCAGGTAATCCTGAGCTGTCAAGAAAGATAAGTGACTTGAATGACATGCTCTCGGCTTACTGTAGGAACCTGGTGAACGTTAACTTCCTGGACCTGAGAGAAGTGCAGGCCTCCTCAATTTCCCATGATGGCCTGCATTACTCTGAAAAAGGGGCAGCAGCTGTCGCTGCCAAGATTGTTAAGTCCATAAACAGTTTTTTATGTTAGGTAAGATAACTGTGTCCGACTGTCCACCACCAAGTACAAATGAGGTATCCCAATATCCTGCCACCCAAAATCTACAATTTCCGTTCTCCTTGGTTCTCTGCAACGTTCGCAGTATTCTTCCAAAACGTTATGCTCTTAGGCCAGTCTTTGATTCAGTAAAACCTGATTGCATTGCACTTACTGAAACCTGGCTTGATGAATCCTGCTCAGAAAACGATATCTTACCAAATCATTATTTGATTTTTCGTCGAGACCGTTCTCGGATTGGTGGAGGAATTCTGCTTGGCATTCGGTCTTGCTTCTTGCCTAAAATTGTTTTCGTTAGCAAAGCATATGAGCTGATGTTAGTAGCTCTTGAGTCCTCTCATCCGACAACTTACATTTTGCTTATTTATCGCCCTCCACACCTATCACCGGATTGTTTTGTAGAGATGCATGTGGAGTGCCTTTCTGCCATACGTTTAGCATCAAATGGCCAGCCTATAGGCAACTCACCTTTGCTTGTTCTTGGAGATTTCAATCTTGATGCCTCCTCTCTGGATGTTTTTCCGGAGGGGCTTCAACGGTTGATTGACAGATTCTCCCTTCAACAAGTAGTAAATTTTGTCACCCGCCCAAAGGATCTCCAAGTCCCACAGGTGGGTACCACAATTGATTTGATCTTTCACTGTCCGAAATCTAGTCTTTTATCCATTCGTCCGATTGCAGGTCTGAGTGATCACTTGGCAATTCATGCTTCTTTTTCTGTGGATTGTGCATCCCCCCCACCGTTACCAACTGTGGCTGTTGCTGAGCTGGGTCGGTATGATTACTGTAAATATGATAAAACCGCAGTGGATAGATTTTTAAACTTTGCACTTCTTGATTTTGGGGTTGCTTCCCAAAATTTGGAAGAGTTGTGGGCTGAATTCAAGATGCTGTGCAGACTTATCATTGAGAAGTTTGTCCCCAAAAAGAGAAATGTAGAAATGGAGAACCATTCTTTTCCTTATTGGTTTACCCCAAGGCTCAGATCTCAATACCTCTCTCTAACAAATTTGTTCAAAAACTGTTCTAGTCACCCAGCATCAATCCCCCGCTATATTCAGACCTTAAAAGCCTATCAGAGGGAACTTCTTGCCTCAGAAAGAAAATTTCTGAGGGGCTTGGCGGTGAATGATGTGATCACCACCAGACAATTCTGGTCATTTCATCGCAGTAGGACATCTGTTGCCCCTCCTGCCGTAACAGAGAAGAATTCGGGCTCCATTTGCACTTCGTTTGCGCACAAAATTCGTGAGCATATGAATGGTAAGGGGTGCTCGATGCCTTCAGATTGTTCACGTCCCAGCAATTTGCTTAGAGATGCTGATGTTATCTCCTTTGAGGCTCTGGTCAGATCAATAAGGACATGTAATAATTCAACATTTGACCTTATCGATTCAATACCCATGATGTTCATAAAGAATCACTGCACAGTGCACAGTTGTGGCAAAGTTTCTTTTTGTTCTCTTTTCATCCTCCCTGGCATTAAACTCTATACCCTTGGATTGGAAGCGGAGTATTGTTAGGCCGCTTCCAAAGGGTGGCCTGCCACTGTCTGTTTCCAGCTTCAGGCCCATCAGCTTAATAAGTGCATCAGCTAAGTTGATGGAGAAGATGGTTGCAGGGTATCTTTGCTATCTTCTTGAAAGCAGGGACTTTTTCTTTCATGGCCAACATGGTTTTAGGTCTGGTCACTCCTGTGAAACCCAACTCACAGGTTTTGTTCATGATTTGTCATCAACTTTAGGCAGGTCAATTCAAACAGATGCAATATTCATAGACCTTGTAAAGGCATTCGACAGGGTATCTATTCCTTTACTCTGTTGGAAACTTTCTAAACTCTCCATCCCAGAAAATCTATACTTGTGGATATGTAACTTTTTGAGCGATAGATATTTCCGGGTCCTAATCAACCAGGATCAATCAGATCACCAACCTGTCACTAGCGGCATTCCACAAGGCTCTGTTTGTGGCCCACTCCTCTTTCTAATATATATTAACGATCTCATACGTCACATAAAGTCTGCCATCAGACTTTTTGCTGACGACATCGTGGTGTACAGAGTTATCCATTCCCTCGAGGACTGTGTCGCACTTCAAACTGATCTGGAACAAATAAATGACTGGTGTGAGCAGAATTTAATGGAAATTGGCGTCTCCAAGACTTCGGCCATGTCATTTTCATCCTCCACTAACCCCCTGTTGTTTGATTATTCTGTGAATTCCGCTGTGCTATCCAGACCAGATTGTGTGAAATACTTGGGTTTAAATTTTAACAGCAAGCTCAGCTGGACTCCTCATATCCAAAAGATTGTTAAAAAGGCATGGCATCAACTAAGTTTTCTCATTCGCAATTACAATCATGCTTCACGGCGTATAAAGTCAATTCTGTATTTTTCAACTGTAAGGCCTTTGCTAGAATATTCTACCACCACATGGAGCCCTTATCAAAAATGTCACATTGATGCAATTGAGGCTGTGCAAAGAAGGGCAGCTAGGTTCGTAACAGGAAATTCTGCTTTTGATGCAAGTGTGACAAGCATGTTGACTGATTTGGGCTGGGATTCCCTCAACAAAAGACGGTTACAACATGGACTGTCTGCATTCAGGAATTGCATTGTCAACAAAGGTGGCTGGGATGGGCCCTGGATCTTCACTCGGAATGACCATAATACAAGAGCTAGCAAGGCAATTTCCTTTGTGCCAACTTACTCTTCAAAAATGTAGACAGGTACCTATTCCTTTTTTAATCGCAACCTTTTTCTGTGGAACAAACTTGCATTGCCAGCTGAAATCTTGCAGTCACCTGAAAAGCAATTCACTGATGTCATTTCTTCAAAACTAGATGTTTAGATAGTCAGTCTTCAGTGCAAAATCACTAATGTCTTCCCCCCATTTCTTTCTCTCCTTTTTTTGGCATGCTAATTTCTGCATTGGGTCTACTTACTATTGGTGTGGCCTTTCACTTCTCGACTGAAATAAAACTAAACTGGCCACAATTCAATTCATATCTGCAACCTGCACCAATTTGAACTGCTCACCTCTTTCACTCTGGACTCTTGATGACATCTGCATCTGACCATTTATGCAAGGTATGACCTGTGCTTTTTTACTTTTATTTTCTTTTTGAGATTGTATGAAAAATGAACATTGCCACTAACAAATAATTGCCCATTGGCAATTTGTCTGCATCGTCAGACTTCATTCCATTCCTCCACCTTAAGCTTATTTGGAAACCGATGCGCTGTCCTCTTTTGAGCAATGTCCATTTTATAACGTCTTGACGTGGTGCCTGGTGCACTGAATTGTTGCTCATTTGCATCGGTCCATTGGCGTTGGATTTTACCTTCTGACTCCGGACTCTTTGTCCTTCGAAATCATCGGCGGGGGGACTCTGTCCCCAGTATAAAAATAAAAAAAAATAACCTCGGCATTCATTTCAGCCCTACCCTGAACTGGGGCCCTCATATAACTCAGATGGTAAAACGGGCATCAAATAAACTTAAATTTCTTATCCGGCACTATTCCCACGCCTCAAGAAAGGTTAAGGAAATACTTTACTTCTCATTGGTCCGCTCCTTATTAGAATACTCAACAACGACCTGGGATCCTCATCTTCAATGCAACATTGATGCAATTGAGTCTGTCCAGCGCAGGGCGGTGAGGTTTGTTTCTGGGGACTTCTCCTTTCATTCCAGTGTGTCATTGCTCAGGGAGGAACTGGGCTGGGGCGACGTTCCGTGTTTCCGAAACGCGCTGAAAAACATTTTTAAACCAGAATTCGCAATTTCGGGCTTGACCGGACAATTTTGTGTTCCGCACTTTCCGCAGTCGATTCTGCACCTGTAATCTAGAGTTCCCCGCTTCCAACTGTTCATTCCACACTGCTTTCCACATGATCAGCACCTGTTTGCATATGTTCGGCATTCCAACTGTCGGTTCCACGCCTGTAATCTCGAGTTCCTCACTTCCAACGATCGGTTCCGCAACTGTGATCTTGATTTCCATGCTTAAATCTGTTCATTCCGCACCTGTTTCCAGATGCTGCGCATTTCCATTCCAACTGGCAGTTCCGCACCTGTAATCGCAATTTCCAACACTTCCAACAGTCTGTTCCACATCTATTTCCAGATGTTCCGCACTTCCAACTGTCAGTTCCGTGCCTGTGATATCGACTTCCGCACTTGCAACTGTCGATACCACACATGAAGTCGATTTCCACACCTGTTTGCAGATATTCCGGACTTCCAACTACTGTCAGTTCCGCATCGGTAATCTTGAGTTCCGCACTAACGGCTGTCGATTACACACCTGTTTCCAGTTGTTCCGCACTTCCAAGTGTCGGTTCCACACCTTTAATCTTTAATTCAGCATTCGCAGCTGTCTATTCCACACCTGTCTCCAGTTATTCCGCACTTCCAAGTGTCGGTTCCGCACCTGTAATCTTGAGTACAGCAGTTCCAACTACCAGTTCCGCATCTGTTTACAGATGTTCTGCACTTGCAACTGTGGGTTCTGCACTGTAATCTTGAGTTCGGCACTTGCAAGCGTCACCTGTAAAATCTTGTTCCTCACCTGTAAAATCTTGATTTGAGCGACTACAGCTGTGGGTTCCCCATTGTTTCATTTCAAGTGTCAATTCCGCACCTGTTTCCGGATGTTCTGGTTTCTGGTTTCTGGTTTATTTAATTTATTTCCAGAAAACCGAAAAAAGCACAACAGGTAGATAATTGGAAAAAAATAAAGATAATCGATCAATCCCCATCCAAAACTTACCAATGAGTTGTTCCGCACTTCCAACTGCCGGTTCCGCACCTGCAATCTTGAGTTCAGCACTTCCAACTTCAAGATCCGCATCTGTTTCCAGATGTTCACACTTGCAACTTCCGCACCTGTGATCATTTAGCACTTCCAACTGCCAGTTCCGCACCTATTTCCAGATGTTCTGCACTTGCAACTGTCAGTTCCGCACTAGTAATCTTGAGTTCCTCACTTGCAAGTTAGTTCCGCACCTTAGTCTTGAGTTCCACACTTCCAACTGTGGGAACCACACCTGTAATCTTGATTTCCGCACCTGTTTGCAGATGTTCCGCACTTCCAACTGTCGATTCGGCACCTGAGTGTAATCTTGAGTTCCGCACTTCCAAAGTTCCAATATCGATCCCGCACTTCTAAGTATCGAATCCGCACCTGTTTCCACGTGATCCGCACTTCCAGCTTTTGATTCTGCACCTGTTTCCAAATGTTCCGCTCTTGCAACGGTCGGTTCCGCACTTCCAAGCATCTCTTGTGAAATCACGATGGTAAGCCGGAAAGTTCTGGGATCCGCAGTTCCGCGTTTTACCCACCACCAGATTGAGAGGTGAGGTACCTAAGTGCCAAAATAGAGGCCATTGACTGCAAAAAATTTTGATTTAAATCACGATTTAAATCGATTTTTTCGATTTAAATCATGATTTTTTTACCCTCTGAAAACATCCGATTAAAATCAAAAAAAATCCGATTTAAATCAAAAAAATCGATTTTTTTGATTTTTTTAAAAAAATCAAAAAAATCAGCATCCCTGCCTGAGATGTGACAGAAGCCATCCAGCTTTTGGTGGTGCTGTCCCCCAAATCCCAGCCAACGCTCTACCCATTGGAACCCTGCTGGAACAGCCCACAGACCCCTCTTCAACCTTCCATGGTCAACGGCCACAAGTGGCCCCCCTCAAACTGGTCCCTTAACCCCGCTCGGTATGCCCTCCGATTGAGGGCCTTGCCCCGTCGTTGACTTTGGTGCCCTACATTCCAGTGGAGCGCCCTGCCCTCTGAAATTTCTGGCTAAGGCACTGACAGTTGATGAATTAAAGATTTTAAATT
This sequence comes from Sinentomon sp. SZTP_YWyxl, assembly GCA_030068105.1. Classification (NCBI taxonomy): domain Eukaryota; kingdom Metazoa; phylum Arthropoda; class Protura; order Sinentomata; family Sinentomidae; genus Sinentomon; species Sinentomon sp. SZTP_YWyxl. Next base: position 11,104 of record JASGXE010004018.1, on the reverse strand, counting down.
CAAAATAGATCCATACCCACATAATTCCAGTTCAATGCCCTTCTGTTGGAAGTGATTGCATGTCACCTTTATCTTTTTCATCATCGTCAGATTTGCTGTCATGAGCTGGCAGCCATAGGTACTTACAACCGCGGCCGGTGGCTCCGCATGAACCTCGTTGCACGCACACCTTGGGCTCACAAGGAATCAATGTGCCATAATAGTAGTGTTCGGAGTGAGGGAATATTCCCGGGAATATTCTATTCCCAAAATTCCCGGGAATATTCCCGGAATATTCCCGCCCCTCTGGGAAAGTTCCCGAGGGAATATTCCCAAAATTCCCGGGAATTTTCAATGAAAATTCCCGGGAATATTTCCAGTCTTATATTGATTTTTCTGACTGTTTTTGACTTTGAAAAGTTTCCAATAGAATATTCCCGGGAATATTCCCAAAATTCCCGGGAATTTTCAGTTAAAATTTCTGACAAAATTCTTGCTCTTGAATATTTCACATTAAAAAAAGGTTGGAAATCGTCCTGGTTTTGGTTTTCTCATCTGCTTGCGACTTTTGTCTCCAGTGCAACCAGTGTTGGGCATAAAAGGGGTAAGGGGTTGGACTTTGATAAGTGCATTTTCTGCTGTGAATGGGTGAGGATGGCTGCTCTCCTAAAATTTGATTGTTGTGGGCTTGCTCTCCCTGCCTACATTGAGCCGTTTTGCTTTTGTGCTTTTGTCATAAATCTGGAGAAATTTTACCCCAGATTACCACAGAAGTAAAAACGGTGCCCGAAACATTACCATTGAAAAAAATTGACATGTGTGATTTCAGATTTGCATCTCTCCACGCCACCAACTTCCATCTACCTACCTCGTTATGACCGTTGAACATGCAATACCACACATGAAGTCGATTTCCACACCTGTTTGCAGATATTCCGGACTTCCAACTACTGTCGGTTCCGCATCTGTAATCTTGAGTTCCGCACTAACGGCTGTCGATTCCACACCTGTTTCCAGATGTTCCGCACTTCCAAGTGTCGGTTCCACACCTTTAATCTTTAGTTCAGCATTCGCAGCTGTCTATTCCACACCTGTCTCCAGATATTCCGCACTTCCAAGTGTCGGTTCCGCACCTGTAATCTTGAGTGCAGCACTTCCAACTGCCAGTTCCGCATCTGTTTACAGATGTTCTGCACTTGCAACTGTGGGTTCCGCACCTGTAATCTTGAGTTCGGCACTTGCAAGCGTCAGTTCCTCACCTGTAAAATCTTGATTTGAGCGACTACAGCTGTGGGTTCCCCATTGTTTCATTTCAAGTGTCAATTCCGCACCTTTCCGGATGTTCTGGTTTCTGGTTTCTGGTTTATTTAATTTATTTCAGAAAACCGAAAAAAGCACAACAGGTAGATAATTGGAAAAAAATAAAGATAATCGATCAATCCCCATCCAAAACTTACCAATGAGTTGTTCCGCACTTCCAACTGTCGGTTCCGAACCTGAAATCTAGAGTTCAGCACTTCCAACTTCAAGATCCGCATCTGTTTCCAGATGTTCACACTTGCAACTTCCGCACCTGTGATCATTTAGCACTTCCAACTGCCAGTTCCGCACCTATTTCCAGATGTTCCGCACTTGCAACTTTGGTTCTTCACTAGTAATCTTGAGTTCCTCACTTGCAAGTAGTTCCGCACCTTAGTCTTGAGTTCCACACTTCCAACTGTGGGAACCACACCTGTAATCTTGATTTCCGCACCTGTTTGCAGATGTTCCGCACTTCCAACTGTCGATTCGGCACCTGAGTGTAATCTTGAGTTCCGCACTTCCAAAGTTCCAATATCGATCCCGCACTTCTAAGTATCGAATCCGCACCTGTTTCCACGTGATCCGCACTTCCAGCTTTTGATTCTGCACCTGTTTCCAAATGTTCCGCTCTTGCAACGGTCGGTTCCGCACTTCCAAGCATCTCTTGTGAAATCACGATGGTAAGCCCGGAAAGTTCTGGGATCCGCAGTTCCGCGTTTTACCCACCACCAGATTGAGAGGTGAGGTACCTAAGTGCCAAAATAGAGGCCATTGACTGCAAAAAAATTTTGATTTAAATCACGATTTAAATCGATTTTTTCGATTTAAATCATGATTTTTTTACCCTCTGAAAACATCCGATTAAAATCAAAAAAAATCCGATTTAAATCAAAAAAATCGATTTTTTTGATTTTTTTAAAAAAATCAAAAAAATCAGCATCCCTGCCTGAGATGTGATGGAAGCCATCCAGCTTTTGGTAGTGCTGTCCCCCAAATCCCCAGCCAGCGCTCTACCCATTGGAACCCTGCTGGAACAGCCCACAGACCCCTCTTCATCCTTCCATGGTCAACGGCCACAAGTGCCCCCCTCAAACTGGTCCCTTAACCCCCCTCGGTATGCCCTCCGATTGAGGGCCTTGCCCTGTCGTTGACTTTGGTGCCCTACATTCCAGTGGAGCGCCCTGCCCTCTGAAATTTCTGGCTAAGGCACTGACAGTTGATGAATTAAAGATTTTAAATTCAAAATAGATCCATACCCACATAATTCCAGTTCAATGCCCTTCTGTTGGAAGTGATTGCATGTCACCTTTATCTTTATCATCATCGTCAGATTTGCTGTCATGAGCTGGCAGCCATAGGTACTTACAACCGCGGCCGGTGGCTCCGCATGAACCTCGTTGCACGCACACCTTGGGGCTCACAAGGAATCAATGTGCCATAATAGTCGTAACCCATTCGCATTCACGGAAATGACTTGGAGCCATTGCCCATTATTTCCTTACGGTATGCCACAACGCAGATTTCCCGAAGAGTCGTGCTCTGCAGAGCGGAGACATAAGTACTCGACACTCATACGTCAAGTGACATACCTTCTCGACACTCGTAACCAAAGTGCATTGACTCCAGACTCGATGTTACTGTCATTTGCTGGTTGGGTATGTAGGCCTAGTTGTTTGTGAGGTAGATATCTCTGTGCCCCATATGGGCATTAGAGACCTGCACGGGTATTAGAGACATCCCTATGGATAGGTACCTGTCCCATCCGTGCCCAAGTGGGTTTTTCTGTCCATATACCCATCTGAAATCCGTTCCCATGGCTTTCCTCATCCCATGGCTTTCCTAAGTCCTAACCTGGACCCATCCATACCCGTGCCCATCTGGCCGTACCCATGGCACACTTGCATAACAAAGAAATGTTAAAGCTTCGGCGCGAGAACTTCCAGCCCACTTCTTGAAGCACCACCTGTTGTTTCTCTTGCTTGGAGTCCAGTCCTGAGCTTTCTCATTATTCGGCTCATGCATTTCTCGGCTGTGAACGGAGCGATTTTCTAGGTATGAATTTTTTTCACATATGTAGGATAGGAATTTGTCCTAAACTTGCCTCGCTTGAAAGGTGTGCAGTAGGTAGGTACTGTTCAGCAGTCAGCACCTTTATTTATTGTTGCCTTCTTTCATTTCTTCTTCTTTTTTCGCTATGGAGGAAAATATTTGCACCAAAATTATGAAATACTTGTGTGCTAGGTGTGCTGCTTAAATTATTCCATTGAATTGGAACTCACTTGTTTATCCGACTGAGATCTGACTTCGCGTGTATTCGACGGCGAAATTTCTGAGACAAGTTTCGATGACGCTTGAAAAATGACCTGGTATGTTTACATGCTGTCAATTTTTTATTTATTTATTTACCTACATATTTATTTATTTATTTATTTATTTGTTTTTTATTGGCTTGTAATGCTGCCATTGCAACTGCAACTTTGTATCCACGTCGATACTCTGCTTGCATATTTTTTCAACTTCACTTCTTGCACATTGCATTCCCACTTTGGGTTGGAAATGACGTTTCGCCCATAATTGGTCTCATTCATGTCGGCGATGAGGGTCGCGCCACTTTTTGCTGCTGGCGTTGGGACCCCGCAGAAAAAAAATTAAAAAAAAAAAAAGAGGGAAGGGAAGGGAGGGAGAGGGAGGCGGCGAGAGGGAGAGAGGGAAGGGAGGGATCTCGAGAGGGAGGCGGTGAGAAGAGGGAGGGAGGGGAGGGAGTTAAAGGCAGAGAGGGGGTGAGAGAGAGGGAGGGAGGGAGTGAGAGGAAGAGGTAATAGAGGGGGAGAGAGAGGGTGGTAGAGAAAGAGAGATCCTACCCCTCATAGCTAGGGAGGGATTCCCACTTCCCAGTTTGAGTGAACGATTCCAGTCGATTCCAAATAACTCGATTACGGGGTGGCGGGGTATTTCGATGCCGATTCTAGTTCTTGATTCCAGTGTTATCTCGATTCCCATTCCAATACTCGATTATGTTTCGGTGTGCTTATCGTTTTCGATTCCCATAAATCCGATTCCAGGAATCGAGCTAGATTCAATTCTGATTCTGCACACTAGATTCAATTCTATTCAATTATACAGGGTGGCCCAAAAAAAACTACACTGAAACTACGATGACAAATATGGATGATTGAAGCTGTTTTATTTCGGATAACTGCTCTGAGGAGCTGTGGGAGAGCGTATCATGCAACGATAGTTTCCATAGGAAGGCTTCATGCATCAAAATGCTGCCCTTCTGCTTGGAGACATTTGGCCAGACGGTTTTTCGGCTTGGCAAAAATTGCTGCGACCATTGGCTAGGATATGGCAGAGATAACTGCTAGCATTTTTGCCGCACTTTCGGGATAGTGGTGGGGATATTCGGCGGTCAGATGATGGCCTGGTAATCCGTTGTGGGTGGAGTGGTTTTTGAGTGAATTCGCCACTCTTTCGAATCCAGGAATCGGAAATATTGCCGGTTAACTTATCAGCTAGGATGCCCGCAGTGTTCGACCAAGAATGCTCTCTCAATATCACTAGACTCTAAACTGAACCATTGTTCATCAAGGAAACGAGCCAGTAAGCACTTCAGTGAAAGTCAGCTCTGAATAGAAGATCGAAAAAACAAAAGAGAAGCACATATTAGAATAGATATCTGTAATGCAATTTAACATCAAACTTTCAGTGTAGTTTTTTTTGGGCCACCCTGTAGATTCAATTCTAGATTCAATTATAGATTCAATTCTAGATTCAATTCTGATTCAATTTTTGTTGGCTTGCAAAAAATCAATTTTTTTCTGTTGTATTTTTTGAATTTTAAATCAATAATTTTTTTGAATTCTAAATCAATAATTTCCACAATGCATTTCAAAAATCATTTGGTAGAATCGCAATTCACAAATAGAATTTCATCATTAACGAGATTTTCTGATCGAATTGGTCCCTCCCTTCTGAAAATATCGATTAGGTACCTAGGTAGGTACAATTAAGTCGAATTCAAATAGATAGGTACCTGGGTCTTCGAAGTAAATGCCTATTCTCACTCGACATTCGATTCCAGGCAACAACCACTTTTCCCAGAGTCCCATAAAGCAAGTGTGCCATGGGTACGGCCGGATGGGCACGGGTATGGATGGGTCCAGGTTAGGAAAGCCATGGGATGAGGAAAGCCATGGGAACGGATGTCGGATGGGTATGGACAGAAAAACCCACTTGGGCACGGATGGGACAGGTACCTATCCATAGGGATGTCTCTAATACCCGTGCAGGTCTCTAATGCCCATATGGGGCACAGAGATATCTACCTCACAAACAACTACCTACCCAACCAGCAAATGACAGTAACATCGAGTCTGGAGTCAATGCACTTTGGTTACGAGTGTCGAGAAGGTATGTCACTTGACGTATGAGTGTCGAGTACTTATGTCTCCGCTCTGCAGAGCACGACTCTCTCGGGAAATTCTGCGTGTTGGCATGTACCGACTATACCGTAAGTAAATAATGGGCAATGGCTCCAAGTCATTTCCGTTGAATGCGAATTGGGTTACGACTATTATGGCACATTGATTCCTTGTGAGCCCAAGGTGTGCGTGCAACGAGGTTCATGCGGAGCCACCGGCCGCGGTTGTAAGTACCTATGGCTGCCAGCTCATGACAGCAAATCTGACGATGATGATAAAGATAAAGGTGACATGCAATCACTTCCAACAGAAGGGCATTGAACTGGAATTATGTGGGTATGGATCTATTTTGAATTTAAAATCTTTAATTCATCAACTGTCAGTGCCTTAGCCAGAAATTTCAGAGGGCAGGGCGCTCCACTGGAATGTAGGGCACCAAAGTCAACGACGGGGCAAGGCCCTCAATCGGAGGGCATACCGAGCGGGGTTAAGGGACCAGTTTGAGGGGGGCTTGTTGTGGCCGTTGACCATGGAAGGTTGAAGAGGGGTCTGTGGGCTTGGTGTCAATTTTTTGGGAATTATTCGATTTGTTTGTTCATTTTTCCTTGTTTTCTTGTTTATTTGGGTTTTCTGTGCTCTCTTTCCTCTTTCTCATTCCTCTCTTTCGACTTCTCTTCCCGCTCTTTCCTCCTTTTCATCTTGCCCATTGCCTCCTGTTTTTCTCTCATTTTCTTCATTTTTTCCAGTTCCACTTCTTCGCCTTTCTGTATCTGGAATTATCAACGCTGTTTCCGTCATGGACACCCCAACTTCCCGAGCCTCCGTGTCTGGTTTGCATTCATCTGGCAAAGATGAGCACTGCCGAGCGAATTGCAAATTTGGAAACTCTGGCGAGGGGCGAATGGTGCTCTGTGATGGTTGCTCCAAGTACTTCCACTTCGATTGTGTCGGTCTTCTCAAAACCAGGGTTATTCCGGCATGGGCATTGTGGATGTGCGAGGATTGCATTGGTGATTTTCGTGAAATGAAAAGCCTTCTCCTGCGTCTCAGAGTTCTTTGTTCTTCAGATCCTGCTGCAGTTGTGGCTACGCCTCCCACAGTGGTTGTTCCTTCTGCCACCTTGGTGGCCGAACCTTTGGTTGTTCCCCCTCAGATAAAATCCAATGCCAAGGAAAGACGCACAAAATAATCAGTGCATGTAAGCACCATGTCAAAATGAATCCATTCAGGATTTAGTCAAAAATTGAACAGCCTAGACCAAATGCGTCATTTCCAATATGGCAGATGGAGGGTGCCCAAAAATAGATTTCAAGTATAGGCAACTTCAAAGAAATTGGTTGTTGGCCATCAACCAGAAGCATCGAATATGTGGCAGGCAAAAGAATGTCAAAAGCAAATAAAAGACAAGAAAAAGAACCAAACCTTGTGAATGAAGATGAGCCCGGACATGCCAATTGCCAAAGTGATTTGATGTCATCCAGTTGACGATGGAGGATCATCAATGCCAACCAATATAAAAATGTCAATGATTTAGGTCAAAAAGAAATTGTCCTTGGAATAATTTCAAGTAAAAACAAGAAGAAAAAAGGGGGGAAGAAAATTAGAATTTTGCCATGTCCAATCTAATTTTTTTTTTTAAACATCAATTCTCCTTTTCTGACACCCACCCCAAATTGGAAGGTACCTGCCTATCCATTAAAAATATTCCACCTAGCCATTCAAATTGTTCAGTTTGGCGCGAACTGTTGCGATGAAATGCTCATCAGAAAAATGCAGGATATTTGGGAAAGACATAGCCGGTTCCACAAAAAAAGAGTTCGATGGAAGAAACAATTTCTGTCTATGTTTTTTAATAAAATGGGAGGCACAAAAGATGAATGTGCCTGCTCTGGTGGAGTGATTATTTGGAGTGAAAACCCAGGGTCCAGCACCCCAACCCCCATGGTTCAGAACACAATGCCTAAAAACTGAAATGTCATGTAAAGTCCTCCGCAGCTCAAGCGAGTCCCAGCCAAGCTCATTTATGAGAGATGTAACACTGGCATCAAAACGAAAATTTCCAGAGACAAATCTCGCTGCTCTCCTCTGCACAGCCTCAATTGCATTGATGTAGCATCTTTGGTAAGGTGCCCAAGAAGTGGTGGAGTACTCCAACAAAGACCGAACTGTTGAGAAGTATAAGATAGACTTTACTCGCCTAGAAGCATAATGATAGTTCCTGATGAGGAACTTCAATTGATTAGAAGCTTTTTTCACAATGTTTTGAATGTGAGGCACCCAACTTAATTCAGAATTGAAAGTCAACCCCAAGTATTTTACAGTTTCGGGCCTAACCAAGACGGTTGTCCCCACTCTGTAATCATGCAGAGCAGGTGAACGGGATGATGAAAAGGACATAACGGATGTTTTTGAGGCGTTTATACCCATGGAGTTTGCATCACACCAGCTTGCAACAGAATCAAGATCTAGTTGCAAAACTGTTGCCTCATCTGTGGAAGACACCGGTCAAGACAAGACAAGACAAGACGTAAGGTATGATGCCTTCTTTTCGGCAAAAACCCACAACCAAAAATTTACTCTCGACTAAAAAGACAAAACAATTGAAAAAAACATCTTTCACTCACTCGCAAAACCCCAGCGCAACACAAAATTACATACCTACATTATAGAAATACCTAACCACTATCTAGCCAAACTCAAACTTGAACCACACAGCAAAACATCACAAAATGCAAACGAGACTGCTCCTTCACAAACATGTTCATAGCTCCTCTTGCCCTGGAATCTAAGATAAGTTTAAGTTAGGCCTACCTACCTACCTAAAGACAAAAAATGAATGAAAGCGAAACAGAAAAACTTAGCTTTGAATTTTGGCTAAATCCTTCCTCATTTGCTCAGCATCAGATCAATCATCTCCCGGGCTGGGCATCGTCATTACACCCATCGTCATTACACCTCCTTCGTCATCCACTCAGTGCCACCTCCCGAGCTTGTCAGACATCCCCCACCACAGCTGCTCGTCCAACTGTTCACCTTCACATTCGTAATCTAAAATAGGAAAAAAGAAAGAGAAAAAGGATGAAGGAAGGAAGCAAAGCAACTTCAAAAGAGGCAACTTTTTTTTTCAAAAGAAAATAGAAAAGAAATAAAGATGACATAAAGAAATGGGAAGTTGAAAGGAACAAAGATGCAACAAAGTGAATAAAATGAAATAAAGATGAGAACTTCCCCTTTTCAGTGCACTACAACGGGGGAATGGTTCGCCTTGTGTCCGGTCTGTAAACAACGATGTCATCTGCAAAGAGTCTGATACCAGACGATATTGCAGATGTCATGTCGTTAATGTAAATTAAAAAGAGCAAGGGGCCACACACTGACCCCTGTGGGATACCACTTGTAACGGGGAAAACATCGGATGTTCTCCCGTTTACAAGAAGTTGAAAATGCCTATCGGTAATGAAGTTAGAGAGCCACAAAAACAAATTTTCAGGGATATTAAGACCAGCCAGTTTATTTCGTAGGATGGGGATACTGACCCTGTCAAAAGCCTTAACAAGGTCGATAAACACAGCATCAATTTGGACAGAGGTTCCAATGGCAACAGAGAGTTCATGAACAAAACCAGTAAGTTGGGTTTCGCAGGAAAATTTTGATCTAAAGCCATGCTGGCCATGGAAAAAGAACTTCTGTCTCTCAAGAAGGCGATACAGATAGCCAGCAACAACTTTCTCCATCAACTTGGCAGAGGAGCTAATCAAACTGATTGGTCGAAAACTGTGAACAGACAGGGTTGTGCCACCTTTTGGGAGGGGCTTAACAACACTGAGCTTCCAGTCTGGGGGTATATAATTTAAGGCTAATGACAAAGAAAACAAGACCAGCAAAAATTTTGATAAGACATCACTATGGTTCTTCAACAGCACCATAGGGATGCCATCAATGAGGTCAAGTGAAGAGCTTTTGCAGGATTTAATGGCAGAAAGCAGATGTCCAGGTGTTAGCACATCGGCATCCCTCAAGAAATTGTTGGAAGATTCATTACAATCGAAACTCGTGAGAACAGGAGCAGCAGGCCTACTCATGTGCTCCCGGACCTCCTCCTCCTACTGTGGCTGATCTTTCTGAACTTTCAGCTGTTTTGTCTCCCCAGGACCTATCTCTTGCTCTCTTGAACTGCCCTGGTCAGCCATTCAACCTTTCAGCCGTTCCATCGATCTCCTCACCTATTGGGTCTTGTTTAATCCCACCTCTTGGTCCCATGCCCAAAGTTATCCCAGGGACCCTTTCTTATGCGGACATGGTCTCAGCTCCTCTCTCCAGCCCTGGCTCATCTGTAGCAACCAAGCATGATTTTCCTTCCCTGCAGGTGCCTGTTGTGGAATCACCTGTTGCTGCAATCAATCCGGGCAATGTGCAGACCTCCTCAATACCTTTGCCAAATGCCTCTCTGGATTCCTTTTCTTCCCACCCTCCAACTGATTCCACCAACCAATCCTTGCCCAACAACCCATGCTCAAGGGAATGTTCTATTTCATCTGCTTCTGGACCACCTCATGACAGAAAGAAAGTTTCTAAGCCCTTGCTTATCATTGGAGATTCCATGATTAAGCACCTAAACCATCTCCATGCCTCTGGAACTGAATTCCGCTGTCTTCCAGTTGCGGAGACTCCAAGTTGCAAAAATGCATGGTGCCAAAAACCCATGTGCGAAATTCCCAATTTGAAAAAAAAAATCAGCAACAAATTTCCGCGACTTTTTTGGTTGAAAGCACGGCGGTTGTGAGAGTCACATTTCTTGGGAAAATGCAAGACGGCAAGAAACAATTTGCGAAGTTTTCCCGTTGCAAAAATCGCACTTGAATATTTCCTTTCGGCGAACTTCCTTTCTGCGAGTTTCGATCTGCGAAATTCCTTTTGGCGAAAGTGCTCCAAGCCACACACGCTTTCTCGTCCGCTTCGAATCGTTGCGCTGCTCGTTTCTTCAGAAGAGCAAGAGAGTTTCGGAGAAACGAGCTCGTTTCTCCAGTTCATTCTGCTCCCAGCCGCCGACGTGAACGGTTCGGAAAATGTCTGTCCCAGTGGCTCAGTTGGTTCGCTGGTCTGACTCCAAATCCGAAGGTTGTGGGTTCGATTCCCGCCACAGTCGGAATTTGTGGGTTGGGTCATGCTCCATTCTGGCTGCAGTGACAGAAAGGGAGACTTAGTGGCAAGTCTTCTAGTCCTTCGGAAGGGACTTTAAGAAGGTGGTCCCGTGTGCAATTCACCATGTGCACGTTAAAGAACACTTAGTCCGTCCAAGAGTGGCGGCAAGTTACAGAAACATAATAAAGCCACAGACACATACAGGGGTACCGAACACCAGTGTGGGTATGGTGAATGATTGGTATGAATGGCGCCAGAGT
>JASGXE010004017.1:0-24591 GCA_030068105.1 Sinentomon sp. SZTP_YWyxl | reverse complement strand
AAGATGGACTGGCGTTTGGCCTGCAGCATCTTTTCTCGCGTTATCCATCATTTGGACACATGCTCATTACCAGAGCAACCAAGACGTTATTTGTTCTAATTCATTGACTATCCTGGAAGATTTCCCGATGCTTATTAACTTAGATTACCAAAAGATTAGTGCTCATGTTAATCAGTCTGTGGGGACTGAGGCACCAGAATGACGGATACTCCCTTTAACAGCAGCGTAAAATTACGTTTTTGGTACGAATAAACCTTTACAGTCAGAAGCGTCATTGGTGTAACTGCATTTCGGGATTTGATTTACGGATTTTTTCGTCATTTCTTACAATTAAATTAACCAAACCGCCTAACTGCCTAATACTTGTTGTCAACTTAATGGCTGATCTCTGCCTATATACTGATAGTTATGGCTATACGGCCTACTGCTATACGGCTCGAATAAGTCTCCAAGGCGAATAAAAAGTCCCCGAAAGTAATCCACATTTTGCTTCTGATTATATAGTTCAACCATGGTTATAAAGGTCGGAGGTCAAACAATGCCATGGTAATTTTGAACGTCTGGGTATCGAAAGTAGCGTCAAAAGGTCATTCGTGCTTTTCAGATCTGACAAATACCCGCCCATCGGGCAAAAACAAAAATTATCGTTTTTTACCACCCAGAGCTATTTCGGTCTCGTTACGACCCTCTTCGGATAGGCAATTTGGTTGCAGCGTTGGTGGAAGCAAGCCCAGCAACTCTCAAAACTCTTCCCGCGTTGCTGGATGGCGTTCATATAAATCGGGCAATTTTCAGTCGAGAAAGTTTTCTTGACAGACTAAGAGGTGGCAAATTACTCTCACTTGACTATATAATCCAACTGTATAATGATATACTAAGAGACTATCTGCGATGGAAACGAGCTATATTGACCACGCTAAATGCCCTCCCCCTGCAAGCCAATCCCTCATAAAACATTCAGGCTTTCTCCCACCTCAGATCCATGAACCGCATCTCTCACCAAATGGTATTATCCCTCCTGCAGCCCCTTGGACCGATGTGAATACACTGGTTCCATCAAAAGTCCCAGCAGAACCACAGTTATACAGATTTGCCATAATTCTCAGACAAATCCGTGAGCATGGGATCTCACTTCTCAAATTCCGAATATTTTCAGAATAAACGAGAAGGCAGGCGGCAGAACCGGAGAAAAAAATTGGCAAAACAAAAGAAGAAACATCTTGTCGGGCATGGCAGCAGCCATATTTGAAACACCCTGTCCATATTTAGCACTCCTTTCTCCCTGAAGCCAAGAGTTAAAAGTATCGTTTCTTGCGAACAAAATCAGGGCGTTGGGCGGACCGGACCTATTTTCATCCTTGAAATGAGAAACCCTTATTCAGTGAAATTTCAGTCAGCAGTAATAATTTTACTTCGAAAAGCGCACACCGTATAGGGAGGGTGCGGTCCTTGCGTCGTTAATTTAGGCAATTTATTCAAGGGGCTGGGACGGACGGCTTTTGCAAAAAGCGCTGACGCCTGCCGACCGAACGACCGACCGAAGACCAAACGACCACCCGAGCAAAACACGGACATAATTTTGTCGGAAGCAATAACGGGACCAGGGATATAATGATGTGAATTTTCGATTTGAATTCCCGAGGGATATTCTGCACAACCCAACCCACCTGACGACCACTTGGCGACACTGAGACACGAGCTAAAGAAAACGTCGACGATCATCAAAATCTTAACGACGGACTCACCATCAAGGAGTTTTGTATTGTTCCGGAAACTTTAGAATTCATGGACCTGATTATCTCCTTTCTTAGTCATCAGAAAAACGAAGGAATGACGTGCTATACCTCAATGTCGCGCTCGACAAATACCAGAAATACCCGTTGGCAGCAATGAGGTTTGTTCTCCAAGACCTCTGCGAACATCAGCAGGGAAGCTGAAAAATCATTAATTTTCCCAAAAATCATAATCATTAAAGTCCCTTAAATTTCCCCAAAATTCCCACCGAAGATAAATTATCTTGGTATTGCGGGCAAAATCTAAGGGGCCCTTTAATGATTTTCAGCTTCGTTGTTGCGGCCCTCTTATAAAGCTGGTCCACGGGAGAGTTAGCTCCACAGTTTTTGGAACTATGCTCACATTATTTCGAATTTTGATGGGTGTTCATTTGTTTGCCGTCCGATCGCCGATGGCACGAGGCGATGTAATAAAGTCCAAAAATGTCATTTTGATTACAAACTCAAAAGGCTGCTAACATTCAACTAAAATTTTACTCGCATAGTATCCGTCGTATTTTCTTAGTATGCGAAGTCGGTATTTTCATTTTGAATTTCTTGGCTCTGCTATATCAAGACATTGAAGGATAAGTTCCAGTGAGGACGGATATCCAAGGAGGGCCGTTTTGTGGAAGGTTTTAAAAGCATGTCTATGGCGTCGATTTCCTCCTGTGGTCGGGGGTTCGGCTTGCTAGAGTGAAGGAACGTGTCATCTCCGGGTAGCCAATTTCCAAACCCTGCCGCGACTTTAGATGGCAGGCCGGTGCCCCAAGCGAGCATTGATTTTTCCGAGAGGGGACAGGGTTAGGTCAGATTCAGATAGCCTAAGGTAATAAAAAACAATTTATTTTTTTCTTGCGAGCGAATGGCCCCAATCGAGCATTCTTGCACAAAACGCTCTCTGCCATCTAAAGTCGCGGCAGGGTTTGTAAAATCGCCTCCGGGTACCCCACAGGTAAATTCAAGAGTCGCTGGATTCATTGAAGATCTTGCTGCTTTTTCAGCATGGGACAATCTTTTTCGGGTGCTGTTTGGAAAGAATTTCGTTTCATAACAAAATATGGCCTCAAAGAATAAATTGCGTTTTGAGCTGTAAACATGTTAGTCATGCGTGCGCAGCAAAATTTTGCCAACCAATGACCAATGTTTTTGAATGGCTGATTCAGCTGACCTCACTTTTTGCATGCAAGATTTGCAATTCCTGTTTCCTGCATTCGCTAATGTCGTGCTGGGTGTCCGCTTGTCATTTTAGCCATGCAAACATTTTGTCTGTCGCCTGTTTTGTCGTTAAAAAAATTCGCGCCCACGCACTAGCCAGGAAGATACGGCTGATGTTCCTAGAATGCTGAATACTGCGAGCTGATGTTGCTCTGATCGAAGGCTGATGGATACCGTTGTCCCAGAAAACTGAGCGCGGATTATTTCACAAAGATCATCCGACTCGCCTGACGCGCAGCAAATTGAACACTTCCAGATCTTGCAGATTTTGTGATTGATTTCTATTTCACCGAGAGACTCAACATTTGAAAGAGTTGAAAAAATGAAAACAATATTGGCACAGGTCATCGTGTTGGGGTATACTGGTTTGCTAAATTTGACCCTACTCTCCATAGCATTTAGACATAGTTCCAATCGACGCAAAATAAAAGCAAGCAACCGCGATATGACTCCCGTAGGCTTTTTTGACTTCCAGCTGTTTTCTCGAACAAATAAACGCATTTCAGCATTTTGGGACGGGGCATCGGCCCATTTCAGCATTCTTGCACGAAACCACCTCAACAACCCTTAACCCAGGCAAGAGGATTGGCCGGCAATGCCACGTCGATTGACCGGCTGGATCGCCTGACATGAATCCATTGGAGTTATTTAGTTGAGACCAGATGAAGGGCAATGTGCACGCCACTGAAGTTAGCACACGCGGAGAACTGTGGCAGCGCATCCCAGCTCCAACCGATCAACACACATTGCGCCGAGTTCGGCGGAACAAGCGGCGCCGGCTGGCTCTCTGCAATGAGGAAGACGGGCGACCGTTTAGAGCATCTGCTGTTTCCCAACCAGTGAACCACAGAGACAGGACAAGTCAAACACCCCCAATGATAAACGCTGGATGTGGTTACCCATTCTTTCAATTTCAACCAAAAAAGCAAACGTATTTGCCCCTTGTTCACCAATCGGGTATGCAACACACATCAATACATTTGATGTGTGCAGTGTGCCATCTGAAAAAGTCAGGCGCACTTTTCCAAGGAATGTTTGCCCGAAAATTTTATTGGTACAGGTTTGATACTTCGCAGATCATTGCATCACACATCATTTTAAACATTTTTTCACCTCATGGTGACCGAAAATCTCGAGTTACAGAGGACTGAGATATAACTATGGTAACCGTCCGTCGAAACCCGCGGCATTGCTTTGAAAATCTGGCAAAACTTAGAAATGGCAATTGGTGAAAGACGAAATAAATTTGGTTGAGATATGGTCATTCTGTGCCATTGTTAAGACGGCGAGTCCCGCATCGCCACCGCTCGACATGAGGCTGATGCGGTGCATCGAGATGCGGCGGTCAATGATTGCAGCAGACAGGATTGAAGATAGGAATATTGGAACTGCTGCCCGATTCACAAAAACCGACCGGCTGAAGAAGTGAGAGTCGCAAATCGTAACATTAATCTGCAAGAAGCAGGCAGCGTACGCTAGAAGGCTAGGAAATAAAATCTCCCGGCCGAACGAGGACCTTTTCAGCAGTTTTGTGAGGCTCTGCATGGAAATGGGGAGGGGTCGAAGCAGTTTTTGCACTGAACATTTTCTGTTCACTTTACTTATGAACATGTAAAACGAACACAACATGTCCTCGACACATGGCTTTTGTGCGACGACCCACAATTTTCATATTTCAGTTACCCCAAAACAACCGCAATTTGGGTCTTTTTTGGATTGAAGGGCATGCGTGGAAGTGGAACAACTTTCCCCGCAATTCTCACGTTACAGTGAATGTCATATCAGTCGGGTCACATGCTCCAACCCAACTGTCACGGGTTGATTACCTCAACGGATTTCTTTTTTTAGTGTGTTTTAGATCGCAATTGATTGATTTGCGCTTTTTCTCTCTCGCTAATCTTGTATTGCTGGCAGTGCCAGTCGTGTAACTGCTTCTTTGTGCTAAACCGAAAAATAAAATAAAAAGACGATCGCACAGTCCCATGAGAATTACGAGTACAGAGGTATTCATAAAATCTCGCAGTTCTTCAAACGGGAACAAATGAAAAAGCATAGAAGCCAATTGCGTCGCAAATCCAAACGTTTCAATTGAAAAGCACAAATTGGACGGTTTTCTTGAACCATTACGCCACGTTTAACTGTCACATGCGTTCGTGCAAACGTTCTGGTCTGACAAGGCAAATCTATCAATTCAATTTCACAACCCACAGCCCCAATTTTTCCAGCGAGACTGGTCTGCAAACATAAGTTGGCCAAAATCGAATTTGATGAAAAACAGCGAATGACGGAAATAACACTTGAATTCTGGAAGTTTCAAGCCTTGCAGTGATGATAATGGTTGTCTCAGAAGATGCTTGCCACAGCAAAAAGGTATAATTTCGCCAAGAATTAAGCGAAAGCATTCGACTGTGTCGTAAACGTTCGAACCTACCGCCAGCCAAGCAAGACTTCGACTCACAACCCCATCGAACGACGATGTGGCCTATAGGATACTTTGGAACCATTAACACAGCCGCCCCAAGTGACATCATCTTGTGATGCGCACAGGCATACCTACACCGAGGGGAGATGGAAGCAAAAAAGTACTGGGGGCGCATTATGATGGCCAAACTCGATGAAAAACGAAAGTCAAAATTATTTCGCGAATTTTGCAATAGCGATGTGGCGTTTCTGGTAGAGTTGGCCACGCACTTTGGTCCTCCTTATTCTCCCCGAAACCGGCTGCCCCTGGATAAACGGGGATAAAAACCGGGATAAAAACCTCCAGTCCGGATAAAAACCGTTCATAAATCAGTTTTCCTTATAGCAAAACAATAAGACCATCTTTTCCGCACTGCAAACCCCCTCTCTTTTCCTCACCCCTTTATCCATCCCTAAACCATCTCACGGGTTTTCCTTCCTCATTCTTAGTTAGAATTCAGCTCAACTTGGCGCCCTTTCTATATTCGCAGCATCAAAAATAATTTCAAGAAATACCTACAAGGTGTCCAAAAATAAAACTTCCGGAAAAGAGGCATGACTGCGCCCGTTGAAACAGAGGGAAGGGAGAAGAAAATGTGCTGCCCCAGAGAGTCAATAGGTAATTAAAGATTATTGATGCGGGTTTGCGAAGGAAAGATTTGCTTTGAAACGGTCTTGCGAAATCGGACGGTTAACGGCTACTTAAAAAGATGCGTAAAAATAACGAAAAATGGATGTTTGACAAATTAAATTGTCAAACCCGATAGTTCAATTGTCGTAAACGTTCCGAAATGTTGTTCTCTGACTGTCAAATGGCTAAGGATGTACTTTTCGCATGCCTTTAGTCTGACTTCTCCTCAGCATGATGATCAAAGCCATTTTGGTCGAAATACAGTGTTCGTATCTTTCGTGATAGCCAAAGACAAGCCTTTTGGGATTACAATTTAGAATTCCTGATCAACATGATGGACTGAACGAATTACCATTCCTGCTCGCAATAGTGAAATCAAGACAGAGTTGGGTTAGGTAGGTCAGGCTAGGATAGGTTAGGCTAGGATAGGTCAGGCTAGGATAGGTTAGGCTTTGGTGAGATTTGGCTAAGTTAGATTTGTGTTCAACCTTCACGAGGCCAGGTATTCGAAGTGTAATCCATGTTGGTCCAACGGGTAATGTGTTGAATCAGATAATGATATTCTTGCACCTTCAGCGAAATGAGTTTAACACTCACTCCGACGAAAGATACGAAAATAAGATGTTGTATAGTATGCAGCTGTGAGATTGTGTAGGTAACCAAATCAATGATCATCATCATGGAGTCATATGGACTGATAGCCATTCGGCTGGTGGTCCGACCTTTTACCTTGTTTCACACACCTTGGGCTCGCAAGGAGAACTATGCCCCATAATCGTAGCCTAATTCTGCTCTGCATTCAACTGAAACGACTCGGGACCAGTTTTTCGGCGTATACACACCAACCCGCAGGTTTTCCCGGAGAGAGTCATGCTCTGCAGAGCAGTGATGTGTGACTTGTATGAGATTTGGCTTCTCTGTTGTGTAACCTGCGAAGCCACTGTCTTGGACTTGGAGCTAGGTGTTCTTTAACGTGCGCAGTGTGATACTTCACACGGGACCTCCTTCTTAAAGTCCCATCCGAAGGACTAAGAGACTGGCCACTAAGTCTCTCTTTCCGACCTCATTTACTGTGCCTCGCCCAGGGAGGATGCACCATTTGTGCCACAGTAAATTTCGTGCCCCGACGGGGAATCGAACTCGGTCCACCTGGGTGGGAGTCGAATGCGCTAACCACTGCGCCACGATCTCGATGCCTTCCCCCAAAAATCCCGATGCCTTTCTCATATCTGGCAATCGACGTTAGTGATAGGTTAACAATAATTCGCATGATGACAAAAATATGAGGGTACTTTTTAGTCTTCCCCAGTCAAAACGAATTAATCGCGTATTTTCAGGGGCCACCCCGTATCTTTGCACATTCCTATAATCCTTCGGAGCTCGCCTAAGCAGCGGCAGCAGCCAGCGAAGGACGGACAAATTTGATTCAATTTCGAAAATTAAGTCGTTCGATGTGTATAACACCGTCGCCTGACATCGCATATACGAGCCAGAGGAGCCTGGCATGGCCATGCAGAGCCAGGGCCAGGCCGAATATCCACTTTTGGAGAGGGACGACCGCCCTGTGCGCCATTCCGCTGGGCTGGCCGCCTATATAACACTGCCTCTGACGAAATAAGGAAAGAGACACGAGTATAATTTGAGTCGTAAAGGCAAAGAAACTATCTGGAAAAGACACGAAAAGGGCTCAAGTGGGAGCAGAGCGCAGGGAAAATTGTAACGGCGGCAATTTCGAAATTTTCCAAGAATCATCCCCAGACCCGCGGAATATAGGCAAGCGGTGTCTTGAAGCTGCAGCGAGGAAACGCTCCGCAGAGAAACCGAAGGAGATGACGTCGCAGGCCCTTTGCGGATCAAAATATATCTTGCACGTTCAAGGCCGTAAAACTGGAAACGTTTTAATTCCGAGCGCAACCTCATATTTCGGCGAGATTGTTCCCGCATCGTGCAAGGTTGGGAGGGCACCAAGGGAGGTCCTGCCTTTTCTACGAAATTGACTGAGGGTGCAGTTCCTGTTAACTGAGGATGTATAATGTAAGAACACCCGCCTTGCAAGTCACCCATCCCGTATAGGCTTCCCCAAATCCACCGCTTTCACATGCTCGTCGATAACCTCCGAACATCGACATAACGAAAGAACAAAACGAACAACGTCCTCGTGAGTTCCTTAAATTTTAGTATTCTAATGTCGCGAGGCCATTTTATTCCTTTCCGCGAATTCTGCTAAGTCGACAGTTTTCAGCTGAGCCCTTTGAAGGAGGTTCGTCGTACCTCTCGAGGGGGGTCACGCACAGATAGTGGCATGGCCGCGTTTTTACCTCGTTTGCACGGGTCCCACTAGGCATCCGCATAATCACAAATGCGAGCACATCACCTTGAAGTGAACGATGTTGGCCGGTGTACGAGCACGCCAGCAAATTACGGATAAAACGCAGCGCAGCGTCAATCGGTGAACATTCACGGACAAAGAGTTTGTCAGCTCTCATTATAGTAATCGGAGTCAAAAAGAAAACAAGATCAAAATTATTAGGTCATTTGCATTCTAATCGCAGCAGAGATCGCACATCAAACCAGCTTCTGTGGTCGGAGCTGTGGAAGATGGCGGCCTTTGTGTTACTGAACAACTCGTTTGTGGAACAGGTAGGTACCCATCCTTAGATCACAGTCAAGAGCAAGTGACACCCATCAGCCAACAAGAAAGCGAACCCCTTTCATGGAAAAAATCCGGCAGTGTCAGGCATAACCTTGCACAGGAAGAATGCTCGTATTCCTTGAAACCAACGAAAAAGAGGGACCGGTGACTGGGGCAGAACGACCTGAGGCAGAAGTGGACTGAGGCAGAATTTTTGCATTTATGGAGGCTGTTTTTTTAATTTCTCCGGGTTAGGTTAGGTCATGTTAGGTTAAGTTAAGTTAGGATAGGTGTAAGCTACCACCTCCATGCAAAAACTCCCTCCAAAACTCCCTCCTTTGTCCAATTCTACATCAGTCCACTTCTGCCTCAGTCCACTTCTGCCTCAGTCCGTTCTATCCCAGTCCCCTGATCCGAAAAAGAATCAATCGTCCCAAGTTAGGACACCAATAGTCCTATGGCCTGCAACAATACAAACGATTTTCGGATCCCTCTTTGATAGACTATGACCAAATCCCGTCAATTATCTCCTGCATTTCCCGAAAAAATTCCTCAAATGTCCAACAAACTTCCGCTGGGTGTTACACCAACACTCGAATAATAACATGAGCAAATAGGACCTTTATTTCCTATGAGACGATGAAGAGAATGAGAAACAATGAGATGGAGGAAATATGGGGGTTTTATACATACAACAATCTTGGAGCAAAGTACCGCCGTCCTCTCTATGAAAAAATGATAACCGTAAGGTACCGTAATTCCCATTCCTGATGGCAGCGTCTGTGAACATGTATTTATTATGCTCACTGTGAAAGAAGCTCCAATTATTCCGCTCCCCCTCAAAAATTGTCGAACTTTGATTTCTTCTCTGCGAACAGATTCAGTCTGTCGAAAACAAGGAAAATAACCTCTGCTTCAAAATTGCAACACTCATTGACTGGACTTAGACATCGGGTGGGAGAGAGTTCCAGTCAGTGATTGCCCGGGATATGAAAGAAAATTTTCAAACATCTTTTTTTTTGTCAAAAAATTTTTATGTCAAATATTCGGACCTCTACGTATACGTGAAGAAAAAGTGCTTTTTTCTCATTTTTTTTTAACGTTTTATCAGTCTGTCAGCTGTTGAAGTTTTTTTGCATTTGCATTTGAGCAGTGCCTCCTGCAACGCAAGTGCCTCCTGTGTTGTTAGAGGCACTGGTTTGAGTCAGCCAAGCACCGCACTTTCAAAACACTCATCGGTGACGTCAATTCTCGCTAAGCATTGACAATGTATAGTGCACATGTAATGGCGTTGAAATTGGATACAGGTGTTCTCGAGAGCATCCCCAATTTGACCTTCTGGCACAAATAGGTTTCGTGTAACTCAGGTGTGCGCATCATTACATATTGGTGTTGGTACTCTCTGTTCCATTGCATTATTGCCGATACACGCAAATCAATTGCGATTTCACTAAAAAATCACCCCATAGCTTATGAAAGTTTTCTTTTTTATAACTTTTCTTTCAATCATAACGGAACGGTGGTTCACACAAATTATACAAGGTGCATATGGGAATTAATGGAACAACAACATCTAACAGAAGTGAATTCGACGGGTTTCTTTGTTATTAAATCCTTCAAGTTGCTTAGAAGTACGACAAATGTAAAGATAGAGGAAGAACAACGCACCGATAATGCTATGATTTCTGAGACCGACAACCATGGGATTTCTGGCATACAGCTGTAGGTATATGAAAAAATTTGCCTATGTGAATATTGGTGATTTTGAAGAGAGTTTATGCTGGCAGACGAAATTGTGCCCTTGACATCTTTCAATTTAAAAAATTGTTGGTTGAAATTTTACTTTTTAGACACCTTTTCACAGTTTCTTGTGGGTCAACAAAAGCAATCATTTTGGCAGTCCAACAAAAGCAAAACATTTCCCAGAAACATCGCAAGACATATAGCAGAATCACATGCGTTTGTTCCCGAGCAATCGCAATGAAACCTACACGACAGATATTCTTGAAGTATTATATTGCGGACGCTAATAAAACGCACAGAATCGCGTGCATCTAAAACCGATCCAGGAAACGCAGCACGTAGAGCCTGATGGTCGTATGGCGGAGCCTGGGGAACAGGCCGAGTCTGCGGAGGAAGATGAAAAGACATGAATAAAGCTCTGTTCCAAGGATTAACTTGGCTAAACGAGGCACAAGGGACCCAACGAACGAACTCAGGTTAGATATTCGCTTTTGTTTGTGGATCACGCGCAGCGCAAAGGACATCGTTGAGTCATTCTCACATTGCGTCATTTCACCGCATGCGGTCTGGCTATAAATATCGCCACCCATGCAAGAGGCTTCAAGCTAAACCGGCTATGTATCTGACATTCGATATGTTTTACT
Source organism: Sinentomon sp. SZTP_YWyxl (assembly GCA_030068105.1). Classification (NCBI taxonomy): domain Eukaryota; kingdom Metazoa; phylum Arthropoda; class Protura; order Sinentomata; family Sinentomidae; genus Sinentomon; species Sinentomon sp. SZTP_YWyxl. Next base: position 13,491 of record JASGXE010004017.1, on the reverse strand, counting down.
TATTTGATAGGCTCAAAGTCACAGGATCATTCCATGGCCTGCCAAGGACTCCGCACGTTCAATGCCCGTCAACAACCAGAATAACATCTCATTCAGATTTTATTTTCCGCATTCGTGGAAAACTTTGATTTGGCAGGCCCAACTCGAGTGGAAATCCTCGCAAGCACGATAGCGCAATTTTGGACTCGTCACTGTGGTGCGTCAGTGGCTCGCCGACCTCAAAATCCGAGAGACCCGGGTTCAATCCCCGGTGACGACGGATTTCTATCTGTCGTTGCTTCTTTCGAATGGCACGGAGAGAAGGAAGCCCCAAGTGTAGAATCACGTCAATGTGCACGTTAAAGAAAGTACACCGCCGGTCCAGAAAGCAATGGCCTGGCAGGTTCCAATAACAAAGGAGCCAGTAAAAAGCTGTCCACCGAATAGACAGCTCTAAGACGAAAAATCCCTGCCACAAGGCAGTCGGTGTTGCAGGAGTAAAAACACATACCTACACAACAAACCGTGCAAAGTTTGTTGTTTACTGGCAGCTGCAAGTTAATAGAGCTCTGAAAAGTGCAGAAAAAAGTACCCCCAGCAGCATGCGAGCAGAATGCCGATAATGCAGGCACAGCTTTACGAATACACAGCGACAAAGACTGCCCGATCGCCATTGTGCACGGCGTGGCCCACTTTGTGACGCACCCCACTTCCGAGATAAATCCCACCAACAGAAATCGCGAAAGTTCGCAGAAAGACAAATCGCGAGGGCTTATCGAGAATTGGAAAAGGTGTGGGAGCCGAACACGGGAGGAGTTGGGTTTTGCAACACACGCAGATGAATAAATAAGGGAACATGGTTCCGCCTGACCCAAACAAATGCACGTTTTCACTGTATGCAACCAGATATTCTTGCTTTGATGGGTTTTATCTCAGCCTATCCTCGGGGTAATAATTTAACTGTTCCGGTCGGCTGGACAACACAGAAAAGGAGGGGATATGATAGGATGTACCCACGTAAAAGGGAGACGTACGGGACATGGATTCGACCAGGCCAGTGGATGCTCATCAACCGTATCCGCCGTGGCGGGTGTCGCTTCAAGGAAATGGTCGCAGAAGAAAAATATCGCACCACGAGCGACCCAAATCCGGTAATGTTTGCAAATATTTCAGTGAAGGGATGACCAACTTTGGCGAAAATTCGATGGGGTGTCCAAAAATGGTCATGAAATTTTAGACCTCAAAATTGATGGCAGTGGTCATACCGCATGATAAATGGCGGTGGTCTTTGGTTAAGTGTCTCTCAAAATATTCGTAATTCTGCCAAAAAAGTGTCAAATCTTCTGAGTTTGCAGCGAACGTGCTGTTGAATTTGGCCACATCCTCATCAATTTGAAGAACGCCCAAATTTTTTTTCACAATACCGACACTAGGTTTCTGGTGACAGACAAAATAACAAAAGCATCAAGCATTCAGATAAACTGTCGTCATATGAAAACATGCATACAAAAGATTGAGAAAAAAGCAAAAAACGGAGCAATACAAATCAACAGTGGTGTGGCGCCAGGAGATATCGCGATCGGGAAAAAAGGGGTGAGGTTGCGGGGAGACCATTCCAATCTCTAATAGTCTTTCGGAAATTAGGGACTGGAATGGTCTCTCTGCGATGTTTATCGTCTTTGGAAAATTTGAAGAAAGAACACATGTGGAAAAAAGAGTGAACTTGCATGAATACGCTATGTGCCTATCTCAAAATCTAAAACGGAAACATAATGCAGTGTCCCAGAAGCAAATTCAATAGGATAAGGCTTCTGCCTATGCATCATCGGGCAGTGCAGTCCGATATCAGTTCACTCTTCGAATGGAGTCGCACATGAAGGCGAACGCAGCAATCGGCCGAAAATGAATCGAATCAATTCTTCAAAGCCGGTCTCCGCCCTCCACGTTATGCTAGGTTAAATTCCATTAAGGGTCACACCGGATGGCCGATGGTCCAAACTTCTTCATCCCTTTCCTTCTCAGACTATTTTGATGTTTTCCTTGGCGCCACCGTTTCGAAAACAAAGTCGTCTGGTCCCGACACAACGCGGGGTTTCCCATGCCAGCGTGCCTGCTGCCGTCTTGCCAAGAAGACAAGAGCATGCATTCAGGAAGGGCCGGAAACACTTCCGGGATGCTGCTCCTTTGTGAAAAGAGAACCCTTCCAAAATTGCTCCAGCGAAATAAATGCGGCCTTTTACAATGACGATAAGCTGCACGGAAAGGGAAGCTGAAATGGAGAGGCGGGTGGACATGCTGAGAGGAAGGAACACACTTTGCGCTTTGTCGAGATTCCAACTTTATTGTTTCTTAGGAAAAACGTTCTTGTAAAATTTTCGAGTATCCCGCGAATAGTGAAACCATGTTTGCAATGCCAAGTGAGGCACAGGAACACCATACCCGATCAAATTCTCAATTATAGAGAGTGATCTGGGGCAGACAGTACACACTAACACAGGACCCAGATATACTACCAGATTACTCCAGAATTGAGCTCTACGTATTTGAGCAGTTAATTGTTCCTACTCGTACATGCATGACCCTTCATTTGGCATTGCAAAAATGGTTTTGCACTCGACAATTTTACGAAATATTTGACGGGGGTGTAAATGCGCAGCAGAAGGTTCAATATAGACAGAACGATAATCGTTTCAGACCATTAGCAAAATAATTGCATTTCACAGAAGGGTGAAACTGAGCAGCTGCAACCCCTTGAGGGTGAAAGATGATGGACACGCAAATCTTACAGCCATAAACAAGTCAAAGTCGTTAAACGAGGATGTCAATTGTGACATTCCTGCAATCATGGAATAAAAATCGACACTCCATTTGAGAGATGAAATAAATTTTCTCCGGAGCAAATGTTGTTTACCCCTGCCTCGCCATTTTCAACAGCGGCGGGGTAGGATCACGAATTTGCTGCGGAGCAAATTTTGTTTCTGACATCCATCTTCCCGCCGTCGGAGCTTTTAAGGCAGATACGCACAGGAACGGCCAGATACCAAAGGCAGCAATCGTTGCGATCACAGAGGCGCGTTCGCCTAAAAATGGGATCAAAAAGTAACGAAACCCGATGTTGGAATAAGAGATCCCCGGTTCGATCCATGCCTCGGGCAAACATTTTCGCATGTCGATCCGCCCAGCTTCGAGCTTTGTTGACAGATGGTTCTGACACTGGCTCAATTCCGCGTTTGACGAAAAAAGCATTGGTATTTAACTTCCTCCATGGCCATATATCAAAATGTTGGACGCAAACAAGAAAATTGTCAGATGCTCGTTCTGGTATTGTGGGCATGAAATTGGCAGCATCCAAACCTCGACGGGTTTTTATTGACGAAATTGGCCAATTTTTCTTTTCCGTTATGTGGATGCAAAATAGGCCAACGCTCACAGAACTTGAAATGATTGACTACCCAAAAATGCCTTGAGAATTGAAATCAAAATTTTCTCCAATGTGGTTTTGTCTGCCATGTTATCTTCGATAAAATCCACAAAGCCAAACTTAAAATTCAAAGTCGCTTCTGTGAAAAGTCACTGAACAAATGCACCAAATTGAAGAAATGGAATTGAAAATCGATGGAAAAAAGGACTCGGTTTTTGATATCACTCCGAACATGTGCTCCCAAAGGAAACGTAACTTTATACAAAGGGCAACTAATGCTAGCGGAAATGGAATGATCATCACCCTTGCTTTTCCCTGCCTTTTGTTTCAAACTGCAATAACTACTGCAAAAAATGTCAAACGAAAAATCCTTCCATAAACACCACATAATGCGCAACTGGTGCGTTTTCGGGATTGGGGCATTTCGCAAGAAAATAAAACACTTATCTCGCACTCTTTGTGGGACACTCTGTATATCAACTCATCTGCAATATTGCACATAAGCAGGAGACAAGAAACCCCATGCGCAGCGCGGAATCAGCTCGGTGCCGCAGAAAGCGCAGTAACAAGGGGGCTGTTAGATGGAAATGTGGGCTGGGAGAACGGGTAAGCGCGCCCACCGATTCTCCGGGGAAAGGACACAGGGTTGGGCGGAAAGGATACAGATATACTAAGTGTTCTTAAAGAGATGCGCCATCTAAAAGACTATTGCAATTGGCTCCATTCGATTCCAAAAAAAAGGAAATGGAAGGAAAAAAAAACCTGCAGACATAGACAGTACAATGTGCACCGATTGAACTACACACCAGGAAAAGTAAAAAAATGCGAACGTGACTAATCGTGTTATCAGACCGCCAACATGGAACATGCAATTTTTACATTTTTATTTTTACAATTGTGATTCCTTTCTCATTTCGAGTTTCTGCTACCATTTTAGGCTAAAAAATCGCGAGTTCCGGAGAAATTTTCAATTTAAAAGATTTTCAGATTTTATGCGGGAATACGCGCAACATGCATGTGCGGGAATACGCGCAACCAGGTCCCGAAAGAGAGATTTCCATTGTTAGACCTGCGCACTTTTCGACCCAAACAGTTTATTTGTTGTCTTTCAGGGGGCAATGGACTTGATGGACAACTCAAAAAAGATGCATCACAAATCGACTGGTTTTTTGATCTCACAGATTCAAATAAGCCTCAGAGAGCAAGCCTATAAGATATGGCTTTGCAACCATTGCGAACTGCAATGCCTGCCATGAATGAATTTTCGATAAGACATTTGCGCCGCGAAAGTTTCGCTAAAAGGATCAAGTTTGAACCTCAAAGACAGGTCAGAGTTGAAAAACAGATTGAGGCTCGCAATGACATGACCTTTCGCTCCTGTGGTGGCTACCATTCACGAGCACCCAGTCGGATATTTCCTCTGAAGCTACATTTCTTCCAATAGGCAATTATTCTCATCTCCGTCTGTTTCTTTATATTGGTATTTCGGCTGTTGGCCTCGGCGCCGAACTTAGGCCCGTATATACTGATGCCGATGCTATACGCTAAACGAACTGAGCACAAGAGAACAGACTCCCTTCAGAGGGCGTATGAACTACCCCACAACTGCACCTATTGGATCTCTTGCCGATTCAGACCCACGACCCGTCCGACATCAGTGAGGGTGTAACAAATTCCACTGCCTGAGCACACAGCGGCAGTGCGACCCAGGAGAAGCAGCCAGTCGGCAATGGAGGTTCGGTAAAAATCAATAAGCAAACTCATATTCGCATACTCAGTGCAGTAGGTTTCGTGAAAGAGATGCTTTGCCAAAAAGTATCAAATAAAATGAGCACAGTTGCACAAACTGCGTGCCCGCAGATCTGTGGTGGTGTCGCATGGCTGTCGGGGAGGGGCTGAGGGCCGTCTTGCCTCTTGAAAATCCTGTTTATTACACGATTAGCCAAACAGTGCTGTATCAGTGCGCGTATAGCTCAGAATAATTTCGCCCCTGCTTGTCTCGGGTGTTGGGTATTATAATGCCCCTGGTTTAAGAAGACGTGCCCCCAGGGTATGAAAAGTATAACGAGACAGAATCTGCAAAAGAAACTCTATGGCATAGGCGAGCAAAGCCTAAAAGCGGGAGATAATAATAATAATAGTTTCGGTGGCAAAGAAGACTTGATAACTGTTCTGCCCCATCCCCCTCTCACGAAGGAATGTCACGTCGTTCGTTCCAAAGGAGGAGATAGATAAAAACTTCCTGCGAAATCTCAATTAAGGACAAAAACGATGAATCAGGAAAATGGTGGCCGCTAAGAAAAGTACTAATTGACAAGGAATGGAATTTCGCGATTTATTTCAGTGTTCAACATTCAGACCAAAGTGATCTTCAGATACCCAGGCTTTTTCCAGTGAATCTGAAAATTTCTCACTCGCTTAAAAAAGCTCAGTTTTGCGATAAAAAGTGTGTCAATTTTGCATTTGTGTGCAGTTTTAAATAATCACGGTACCCGCAAATCGCATAATCCAATGGCGACTTTGAATTTTGAAACACTTTATGTGCAAAAATATGAGTCCTCCGTGAATAGAATAGAAACGAAGGGTTATGTCATTTATAAGGGGGGACACTATTGCACGGTCACAGGGAAACATTTTTACAAAAAAGCTGTACTTGCCGTGCAATTGTGTCCCCCCTTCGGCTTCTGGAGACGGTACCTACAGGGTGTGCTGTTTCTCTGTCGTGCAATTGTGTACTCCTCAAAACGTTTTCTTTTGCATTTTCATTGCTATACTGCCTGCATTATTTTTTCTTATTCTACATCTGTAATTGCGGGCTGAGCAAATCATGCGGTTTAGTCGCTTAATAAGAGATCGCGCAGGGAGATCAGGACAGGTTAGGTCAGACTGGATTAGATTAGGCCCAGGTTGTTTTAAGTAAAGTTACACTGCACAGGGAACCCTAACCTGACCTAACCTAACCTACCCTAACCCAGCCTAACCTAACCTGTCGACCAAACACTTAACCTATATGCAAAGCGCCTAACCTATCCCAACCGATTACCCACCCTCCAGAGAAATAAGGCACACCCTGTGCCGAATGCTGATGCCAAAGGGGGGACACAATTGCACGGCTAAGGGTACAGCATTTTTCTGAAAATGTTTCCCTGTTGCCGTGCAATTGTGTCCCCCCCCGTCTAAATGACTTAACCCGAAACGAATTCACACATTCTACAAAAGTTACAAATGAATAACGTCAATTTCTGCCGCCTGGACTTCTCTGGAAAATTTCACTTGTTGCCAAGTGTTTACCTTTGCGGTGTAGGCATTTACTTCCACACTGTTTAAAAATAAAAAATGTTTAGACACTCTCATACACCTAATTAAATGTCCATTTTAGAAATTTCGAAATGAGTGCGCAGAAATTAAAATTTCATCATTCTTTCGGCACTTTTATTCATTGTGCAAGCAATGATGCAGAAAATGGACAAAAATGGCCAAACACGTGCAAGTGTATAGTAAATCCATTGGGTGCATATAGAGATACGTGTAGTGGAGTAACTGCAGAGGCAAGCATTGTTGGCAGAGGGAGGGAAGCCATCTCAATCCATCTGGTCGTAAGTTTCCCGGGAAAAAAGTTTAAAAAATGATGTGCTCATCACAGAATGTGCAGTCACAGAATCAATAATGACTCCCTTAGCATAAGTACATACATTGGATCATAAGAACCAGTATTGTTTGCGTGACTGTACGAGTACATGTCTTGCATCATGGATGTGCCGTGTCTGGCCATGGCTGCAGGTGTTCTCTCAGGGTGATGTGCAGTCACAAAAACAATAATAACTCCCATGATCCAATACAGGTACTTGGATTTAGGGACTCATTATTGTTTCCGTGACTATACCTTCCCGGAAAAACGGGTGGTGGAAGAATAAAAGTCATCGTGATGCTGTAAGCCTTTTATAACTTTCGCACTTTTAAGGTGATGGTCGAATGTGGCGGGAAAAGGCGTACATGATCAAAGATGATGATCAGCACAATCAGTGCAATGAGGCCAATTGCACAAAAACACATTCGACCGCATTTCCCGCCGTCGCACAAACACATCTGCAACTCAATGGCATGCAACTCCAAAAGCATCGAAACGCAACAAAACACAAAGGAACTCCCATTCAAAACTACTATGCAATCTCTAAACAAATAAATGATGTGTGTTGCATAACCGCGACAAATTTCAGGGGCACATTTCGTGTCAGCAATGAGAATGTTTTTGATTGAAAAAGGCCGACTGCGAAAGTGCTACTCAAAAAGCAAGTTCGTTCCTTTCTGCAGGCACGGATCAAATACAGTTCTGTTCACTTTTTGACTGGCTTTTGAACGACAAGAGGAGAGCATTCTTCTGAGGACGCGTGTTGTTCAAGTTTGGCTTTTGTGATGATAATTTCTGCAGGAAACGAAAGTACTTTGATATATGCTTGCAATACTTTTGCAGAAATTTCTCGACGGGGGATCATATTGAATTTCGCTCCAAAATTAAGCGAACTAATCACAGACCACAACCTATTGGAAAGCAATTTCGGTCGAGCGATCGGCGTTGCCAAGAAATATACGAGTTTCTAAAATACTAAAATAGCTGAGCGCACAGGTTTTTTATCAATCTGTTCCGAATAACAATTCTACGGCTTTGGATGATCAATGTTTCGTGGTCTCAACCCTCTATTAGTTCTGTAAAGGAAAAAGCAGAAGCAAGTAGGGATGTCCAAAAAAGTGTGCTCAGCAGCAACAAACTCATTTTTTCTCAGATGAAATTCTGCAAGGGACCAGGAAACGTAAGAAACGATCGGAAAGGATATCGCGGCTCTTTTGTAATGAGGGAAAAGTTCAAAAAGACAATTTAATTCCAAGGAATGAAAGCTTTCCGTTTATCATCGAAGGATATCTTGATACTCGTATAATGAACCTCACGCTGTGCCCACGACTGTCCCCGAATATACCAGGAATTGTTTGATATCTATAAGTCGCCACGGGTTTTAGGCCTGTAGACAATGGCGAAAATTTTATACTGTGACACTTTGCGTCCACCATGCCCTTTTGTTTTGGATCAAATTGCGCACGTTTTGCCTTGTCAGACGGAGAAGTCAAACAACCATGCTCCAAACATCACAGACACACTTTTTAGCATGTCTACCCGGTCAGAGGAGAAAGCTTTATACACAGGCCATACCTATCTTCCATACCTATTCTCCACCTGCCTCTCAGAAGAGCCGAGCCGAGACAGCAAGGCGCTTTGCTTTCTTGACACAGAACCCATCTCCACGAGGCAGTATACCCATTTGTCTCTCTTATACCTAGTTCCGAAACCCTCGGAAACTTTTCTTCATTATTTATTCAGACATCCTGACATGGCTGGTTTTATCAGCTGAGTACCTTTAGAACGCATGCATCATGACACCTTTTGGTCGTCAGTCTCCTCGCAGTGTATCTAAAAGGTCGATTCGAAATTTAGGCCCTAAATAGATCACCTCGGGCACACTGTCTGGGTCTTCCAGATGCAGACACCAAAATCCCTTCAAAATTCAATCCACCAGCGAAGCAAGGAAACTATTGAGAACCCGCCATCCTGAAGAGCAGGAAAAACCGACTGTTTTTTCTCGAAAAACAATATCTGCACTTAAAATGTTGACCACTCATGAAAATCCTGTACGCATCACGTTTCCTTCCTCAAGGTAGGCTGTCCTGAGATACACAAATCATTGATCTAGGATCTGGGATATCCTAAGTAAACCTTTTTAAACATTTAAAGATTCGTGAGAACTGACACACATGCACCTGCGGCGGCGGATTTCTGCAGAGGCCTTTGATATTATAATAATAAGTATTCGTATTATTAGCATCTGCTGGGCTACCTCAGCGCTGGTCTGCTATTCCATTTTCACCTTGATGTCCACCGACAGCACAGACTGAAATTTTCCTCTCCAAACACAATATGGTCAGGCGGTTTATTTTCCTTAAGCGAATTAAAAATTAAATCTAGTTATAAGCGCCGACTGCGCTCACCACACTCGGACGACAAAGGAAACCACGGTACTCCGTGTGGCGAAAATGCGAGATTTGGGGGGAATGAAAGCGGACCGCGCCTGAACATAAGCCTGCGACAAAAAAGCAATTGTCTAGTGTTCGTATAGTCCAGATTTTAATTTACTGCCACCCTGAAGGCTACGGTAAAGTTTCGTAGATTCCTGGACAACACGGGAGAATGGAAGGGCAGCCATTTCAATCCCATCAGTAGAAAAATCTGTGGATTTCTCCTGCGGGTTTCTGGAACGAGACACGAACCAAACAATCCTATATATCACGATAATTCTAGAGGGTGAGGCGAAAATATAACATTGCCTTATACAAAGCCCAAAAAGCTCAATTTGAGTGAGAATACCACCATTCGATTTCAATACTATGAGATCACTACTATGGGGGTACTACCATGCGAATATGGAATAACAATGCACCTATCACGAGTGCCGAGTTGGGCTGCTCTTGCGGGCTTGGGCCTGCGAATCATCTGCCAATATCCTTGATATATTTCTCAATGACCCAAGAATGCATTTGCGTTTTATTTTGTTTTTTTTTTATTGGCATGCTTCTTATTCGATGAGAGACGGAAGTGCGAAAATGTCAATGGCAAATTTGACTGTTTTTTTATACGGGCCAAAATCCAACAAAACCGGACAAACAGGAAAAGTTTTCCCACTGAAAAATTTTCGGGGTTCGCAAAACTCAACTGTGAATGATCACTCCTGTCGGTGGGGATACGCCCTGTGCCTGATGGACTGAGGCTGATTTTTAAGTCACGCTACCATTGCAGTGGATTTTTATTTTCCTGACTCATACCAGGCCACTCTTCCTTCACCCCTTATCGCCAACAGCGAAGAACTCCTTTCCACTCTCAGCTGAAATGTGACCATATTTCCTTTCATGCGCAGAGGAGTCCTGGCAGAGATAAAAAGAAACTGTTGTTTGTTCAAAGGTGTACAGTGCGAAGAGGAAAAGAAGAAATCCTTGTTATCAATCAAGGCCAAATAGTATTTAAGGGATCTACCTGCACTCCAACCACCACCATTATATCGTGCGAAAGCGGGCGCAAAACGCCCAAAAAGGTGCTTATTGAGCGCGCAGCAAGAGACAATGATATCTTCCTAATGGAGCGCGATGCTATAAGCGGAAAGAGAGTCTCACGAAATAAACCCAGGCCCTTCCCATAGCATAGCATAAAGTGATGGTGAAAGTGCTGCAGAAGTGGAAAAGGTATTAAGAGGCACTTGTCCCATCTTGCGAAACGCTTAACATAATTTATTCCGAGAGTCAGACAGGGTGGTCTGTTTTAAGGGCCCTGTTCAGGACAATAACATCTCATCGCAACATATGGTCGTTCCCCATAGGGTCACAACCACCACATATTTTCACGAAATGTGCTAAAATACTGGCTGCGTGAAGTGAAATTCAAGCAATTTAAAAGTTATTCGTATTTCGATTTTATGCAGCCATGCAACAATGGAATTTTTGTTGTTTCCAAATCCGCCATTGATTTTAAATGAAAATTATAGGAATGGAAATGATAGTTTTTGGTGTTGCGCCAAAGTAGAGTTGTGCATTGTCAGTTTACATGCATTGTTTCGATTTCTTCGACATCTTCGAGCGGGGCATTCCACATCATTTGGTGCTGTATTCTGGTACCAACGGAGATTGGGCGTTGTATTAAATGAACGAGCTATGTAACTACTGCTCGTTTTGTGTAGCCAACTCTTTTGGGGAAAAAACATATTTGGGACAAAACTATCCTGATTGCGCGAGAAGGCAACCCAAGGTAATTGCTACCGAAGCTGCAGAGTACGCTACCACGAAGTCCGGTGTCAGATAACGTGACGTGAACGTTCCCTTGCACGATACCGTCTCCATGATGCGATCCCTCCGAAATGACGTTGTCATCACTGTGACAGCACCATGGCATCACCGTGGCGGCACCGTGGCAGCACCGTGGCAACACCGTGGCAGCACTGTGACAGCATCATGGCATCACCGTGGCAGCACCGTGGCAATATCGTGGCAGCACCGTGGCAGCACCGTGGCATCTCCGTGGCAACACCGTGGCAGCACCGTGGCATCACCGTCGCGGCACCGTGTCTTCGATGTACATGACTTCTAATTGGATTTTCCGTGATGCATACGAATGATCCATAATGTCTGCTCTTGATCGGTTTGATCGTTTACGTCAAAATTCACCACAGAGCAGAAATACTGTCCATGAGGACCAGTTGGCAACAACAATAGTCGGGAATCATGGCATGGTAGCTTACAGTAATGTTCGATCACGACAGCGAACAATCTAGAAACGACTGATAAATTTGCATCAGTTATAGGTGCACAATACCAGAGGCGCGTTTTAGGGTTAACGAGAAAGCAACAAGTTTAAATCCGCAGGCTCAACAACATGAGTATAGTGGCGGCGGAAAAAGATTACCCATACATGTGAAAAATTTCCATTCTTGAGATTTTAGCAAAAACTCCATGCTGTAGAAATAAAAGATCCTCTTTCATCACTAATGTCAAAATTTGATACCTCTAGAAAGCTCGGTTGCAATTTGGCGCTTTAATTTCTACCAAATGCATAAGAGTAAAAAGAAAGAAAAAAAAGTTTCGGAGGCAACAGTTAAATGGGAAAAACACATGTATGAGTAATCTTTTTCCGCCGCCACTATACACTTCCAGAATAAACACAGCATTGTTTTACGAAGAAGCTGGAAACCTTTTGAGTAACACACAGCTAATCGGTGAATAACATTGAGTGCTGAAGAATGGTTGGCAAGAAAAAGTAAATTCGAAAATAAACAGTGACAAATGCCAAAACGAAAGTAGAGTGGTGGCATTTATCAAATCTACTGCAAAAAAAAACAAAATGTCCCTCTACGCCCAAATTCTGACAAAATGTCATTTTTGCCAAATAATTCATCAAACCAAAACTTTATCCCACAAATGAAGTTCCAGTTCCAGCGACGTTGACAACACGTCCATATTATCACCAAAAATTACCACTCAAGTTCCACTGTTGCGCAACGTTGCTGCCACGCGCAAACAATTTCCTGAACTCGAAATGAGAGTTCCACGAAAAAGGTTGCTGCCACGTGCATGCCACGGAAGAATTTCCTGGAACCGACGGACATACACGTACACGCACGCATTTCATCGAAATCGAAGGAAGATCGAGTCCGTAACGCTAAATTTACCAAGTGTTTTCACGCATCCATTCTATATTTATTTTTGTCAAGGTCGTCCACACTCCCATCCACAAACGCCATTGTTGTCACACTCAATGGAGCTTCGGTGAACTGCGCCACTTCGCTCACTTGTTATCTCTAATGATCATGATCTCAATACCAATATCCCTCGCATTCTGATTGCGCACTCGTAGCAGTCAGCTGTCGACCCCTCTTCAACGCTCCACATATTCTTGGAGAGCAATCACATTCACCAAGAGAAATCCACCATTTCAAAGCGCAACTCATACTTTCACAGCAGAACACCCAATTGCTCAACGACATCATGGCATTGAGGACTCTTTCTGGCAGAAGAATTGCTCCTCCCGAGGCACCCAGTTAAAGAAAGATTTAAGACTGCCAACACCTTTCTTGGGAGGTGATAACATCTTTCAGCATTTTATATCTGGCTTTCCTCCATCTCAGCAGCGGTGGGGTGTCGCACCAATTCACAAATGTGCTTTTGGAAGAGAATAGAGCGATATCTCGAAAACCAGGGAAAATATGTACAATGTATTTCCAAAGTCCAGCGACAACCGCGGCTCTTGCCATTCTGCAGAAAGTAAACCGGCGATAGCATGCAATCAATAATCACTATTCCTTGATATAGAATTCAAATAAAGTCTTTTTGAGCTTCGAGCCCGTTTACCGCAAACTACCAAACCGGTCTAGTTGTTCAATTTTGTCCTGTTGCTCTGAAATAAATATTTGCAAACCCCTTCACAGGTATATCTGTGAATAATAAATCAACAACTGTAAAATCACATGCAGCACAGTTTTAACGTTAGTATCACAGCTTCATTT